>JACXGI010001177.1:0-14038 GCA_016801175.1 Esox masquinongy
TCTGAGCCTGGGTCCTCTCTAGGTTTCTTCCTAAATTTCGGCCTTCTTAGGGAGTTTTTCCTAGCCACTGAAATTCAACACTACTGTTGTTTGCTCCTTGGGGTTTTAAGGCCGGGTGTTTTGTAAAAGCACTTTGTGACAACTGCTGATGTAAAAAGGGCTTTATAAATAAATTTGATTGATTGATTGATTGATACTGTGATGATTACGTGTTCCATTTTTTTGAGCAGTGTAGATAAATTCCAACCTAGTAGGTGTTCCTCGGCAATGGTTCCTTATCATGGAGTTGACAATTGGGCATTGTGGGTAGTTATGAAGATATATACATAGTTACATATTAATATATAAATATATTCAAAACTTAACTATTTGATAGTCATAGGGAATCAGAGTGTGACTATAACTGAAAAACTATGTCTTTGACCACACTGCATTGTGACTTTGGAGAGTAAAAGTTTACGCCCCCTACCATTTAAATACACAGTCCAGTACTGTAGCAATTAACAAAATTATTTTCAAAACCTCCCATATGTTGTTCTATGTGCATAGTCTAGTCATGTCAAAGTAAGTACACACCCCTAGAAAATTGTGGTTGGAATTAATTGAGCTAAGGTTTAACCACATTCATTGATAAATTGGAATTTTTGCCCACTCATCTTTACAGTGTTGCTTAAACTGAATCATGTTTGAGGGCTTTCTTGCATGCACGGCCTGTTTCAAGTCCCACCACTGTGTTTTGAAGGTATTAAGATCTAAGCTTTGACTTGGCCATTACATAACCCTTCATTTCTTCTTTTTGAGCCAGTGTAATTTTGCTTGTGTGTATTGGATCATGGCTTCTTCCTTCCTGACCTATGCAGGTCCAAGTTCATGCCGCCTCTTTCTCACAGTTTCTCACGCAATTGACATTAATTGTGGCAAGAGAGGCCGGCAGATTCGAAGATGTTACCCTGGGGTTCTTAGAGACTTCTATGAGCATCTTTCTGTCAGTTCTTGGGCTGAATTTGGTGGAACAATCAAATAGAATGCCAGTGGTCTGTAATTTTCTGCATTTGTAGATGATCCGTCAGACAGTTGAACAATATACTTTGACTTGCTAGCAAATAGCACTTCAACATTTCCCAGCATCATGGGCATTAATAATCCTTCTTCGGAGGGCCTTGGATAGGTCTTTTGATCATGATGTGTCACCACCACACTCCCATATGGTTAAAACTAGTGACATAGTGGCAAAAGAAAGTGGGTGAACTATACAGTCCTCAATGACTGTGTTAAGCCAACAATGATTGATAAAAAACTAAACATATCACATTTTTAAACTGAATCATTTGATTGCTTTTCATGCATGTGTTATTTTTTTAATCACATTCATGTTATCTAATTTGAGTTGCAAATATTTATTGTAAACTACTGAGCTATTGAATTGAGCTAGTTGGGTGCCTGGCTAGCTACTGCAGTTAGCTAGCCACCTGACTGAAATATCAGCTATTTGATTTACTGTTTGACCACTCATTTTCCAAAAGTCTGTGTTTTCATTTCAGTTATGTCTTTCTTTTTCTTCAACAGTCACAGGTGTTAACAGACATTTAAAATGTTCCTTATGTCCGGCATCTCTCTCTGCGGCGTCTTAAACTGGCTACAGTAGTTGCCAACACTGGCCCTTTTTTATAGACTTTTGCCAGACCACGTAAGCGTAGCCGGCCAAGAAGAGCGAATGTCACTGAGTGAGTGAGTGACTGACTGACCCTTATTAAATAGTGTAGTGGTTGGAGACATGGATTGCCAGGCAGGGGACTGGTGTTTGAGCCTCACCACAGTCCAATCAAATTCTGTACTAGGATTTGTTCCGGATAGACAAAAACTTTGCTGGCTACAACCTTCAGAAGCTATGTCATACAGTAGTAAGCTCAAAATAAAATTGTTTATGGTTATGTTGCGATAATTTCTGGTGGACTTTCGAAATACGCGTCCGTGCATGCTTTTTGGGGTAATATATAGTAGATCACAACCCCTTGCACAGTTAAAGAGGAGGGGTTTCCACGATTCTCTCGTCTTTTCACTTGACAAAAAAGTTAGTTATCATCACCTAGATTGATAGATATTGTATCAATGTCATTCACGAATGAAAGAAAAATGAATGTTGTTGTGCCATGAAATTAAATAGCAGAAAATAAATGATGTATTAGGATTTGTTCAGGATAGGCAAAAACTTTGCTGGCTACAACCTTCAGTAGCTACGTTATAGTAAGCCTAAAATAAAAATGTTTATGGTTATATTGCGACTATTTCTTGTGGATTTTTGACATACGCATCCCTGTATGCTTTTTGGGGTAATATAGGCTAGATCAAAACCCTTTGGCCAGTAAAAGAGGTGTTTCCACAATTCTCTCCTCTTTTCACTTCACCTATATTGATAGTTATTGTATCAATGTCATTCACGAATGAAATAAAAACTAATGTTGTAGTGCCAAGAAATGAAATAGCTTTGGCAGTGTAAAGATCATCTTCAGTCTCGTTAACAATTGCTCAATTCTTATGACTATTCCAAGTAGTAAGTTAGTAGATACTAGTAAGCCGATTATTGGGTAATCATCAGTTAAAACGGCCAGTGGCAAAAGCCATACCGGTTCATAGATGCTATTTGTGGTGGAAATAAAGTTAATAAGAAACGTTAGTCAGTTTAACACAATGATTAAGTACACTAAATGACAGTGTTTCACAAACGCTAATATAAAAAATTGGTTCTATGGAAAATCCAAAACGATTTTGCTAAATTTCAGAAATACGACCATTTACCCTAACCCATAAGAGCTGTACACCTGTTTTCACACTATGCTCTTCCAAAGTCTACACACAACTCTCTTTATAAATCACAGTTGTCAACGTGTTGTCATGTAGAAAACTCTACATGGCATTCAATAACCAAACTCAAACTATTGCAGTTCAAACTCTCAACTAACAGTTGCCGCGGTGTAAACACATAAAAGCATAATTAGTCAACAAGCAATCAGGTTGTTAGCATGACTAAATAAGGACACAGGTAAGCTCATCTGTGTTTTGGAACAGAGGATGACAACATCAGAGAGAGACATAAAGGAAGAGGAAAATGAGAAAGAAAACAATGATCCCTAACGACATTCGTGGCACACTACTTGACCATGTTCTTGCACATGTTAAGACAATGATGGAAACTTGGATAAGAGTACAGACAAACCTGAGCCTTTTCATTGTTGTATCAATTGTCCGGACAAAAATGAAAATCGTTCACGTACTGTAAACTCGTCTGACTGCTGTGCTGACCACCCTGTTTTCTGTCCTCTGAATCTATATGCATTAGCTCAAAGGACAGAACAGGAAAATTATATGAACTTGAGCTGAACTATTCATATTCTCTTAAATATGTTTTCTTTGTTTTTTGTAGAATTGGGAGGCCAGTTGATGGTGGCAGTCCATGCATGATTTCTAAGTCACAAGAACTAGACAGTGTGAACATGGTTGCTGAAAACAACCTTTCACGTTTAGAGAAATATAATGTAGAAAAAAAAATTCAGACAATGCCATTTTTCAATGTACAAATCATGTGAAAATTTGGCTGGAGAAGTAGGTGAAAATATCTGGTCTGGGTCAGACACAGGGTGCTGAGGCTGAGGCAGTATAAACATTTATTTTTATAAACATTGACATTTTCCCTTTTGAATTGGACTAAACTTCAAGTGTTGGTGAATTGCAGTGCAAACCCGCCCCAGAAAAGGAACCTTTTTATAGTAGTGTTTTCAATTCCTCTCACAAGTGTGCAATGGGTATTCAGTAGTGCCCTTGTATTTGATGCTTTTGTGGTACTTTAGAGGGCAAAACTTTAATTTTATGCCATATTATATGGATTTGGGTATAATGCTTCATTTTGGGTGAGAAGTCTGGGGTGAGGTTAAATTTCAGGAAGAGTATTGATAGTTTTGAGAAAATGTTGTACACATTCAGGAAATGTGTGTTAGCAGTGCAGCATCATGCCCCAAATACCATTATCACTCAATTAAAAACTTGATGCAAAATTGGATTGTTCTAGAACAAATTACTATGGGAAGGCTGCTATGTATTCTATACATCTCTGACGTCATATTATAGACATTCATACAATCCCAGGTAAAGTGTACTGACAACTAATAATACATGTTTACAGGAAGAGCAAAGCTTTGCCTTGAAGTTTGAGCATACATGCTTTTATACTACCTTCTAAATCAAAGACTTACTAGAGAGCATTACTGTGTGGACATTTGCTTGCAGTCTGGAAGGCTCTCTGTTTCCAGTAAACACTAAAGCAGACTGTACTAAAAGTAAGCGAAACAGACCGCTAAGTTTTGTATATTTTAAAACAATTGCGTGTTAAATATTTTTAGGGAGAATAGGTGTCCTTACCTTCTCACAAGCTATAGAGTCCCAAGCTGGATAGTCCATTCTAAACACTGATCTGATTGAAAAGGATTTGCTGTAGGGAGATAATTTTAACCCTCCCTCCCTGTGACTCTGTCTCACTGTCATTTTCACCCCTTTGTTTGTATTTTCCTACACTCCTCCTAAATGGTTCTCACCGTCAACAATTTCCACAAATTATTTCACTGTATTATAGACAAACATTGTTATCCTTTCACTTCTACTGATTATTTGTTCACACTTTATTTGGATAGTTAATCTGCCAACTACCAACAAACTACCTGTGATAAGCAACTGCTCACTAAGGTTAGTTTTAGGGTTAAGCTTATAATAAGGGCTAGATTAATGGTTAGGTCTAGGGTTAGTAGATAGTTGAAATCTTACGTAGGCTAATACGGATATTTTGAACCCTATTTTCACAATATATCATTGATTAGGGCTTGATTAATTTAGCTCTGAGCAATGTGACTGCTTTCATTTTCTAGGACAGTATGAAAGCACATGTGCTGTATAGACTTGGTAAGTGGTACCGCCAATATTTTGCCATCTTGGTTCCATTGGTCACGTGACCCATTAATTTTTACCATAGACGTTTCAAAAAAGGACTGGTTATGGACGTTTGCAAGGATCAGTCAGTCCGCAAAGCTAACAAGTGAACGATCACCTTCAACGCTCAGGAAATCACTATTGCAAAATGATGATATATTGGAAAAAAGTAAAACGTACAAGACTGTGTGGAAAAATTAACTACTTATCCCATCAAACATTACGTTCTGTAGTGTCCAATCACCAACTAAATATAAGTCACCTGGCCTATCTCCTTATAGAGCACGTACATAGATCTGGGGTTTAAACACTGACGTCTAGAAGCTACTAGATAGCATAACTTTGTTTGGTAACTAGCTGTGGTTAATTTTAGCCTGCTGGAACAAGTACTAGTACCTCTCAGATTTTCCTCAGTTTGTTCCGGCACCTACTTTTCACAGATCCGGTCTGTTGCGCATGAATTGTCTTTTTCCATCCCTGTGTTTGCTTTGCACTGTAAAATTCCAGTTGAAGCGATCAGAGTTCATAAATTTGTCTATTCTTGCAGTCTCTTGTACCCTCAGAACTGCCTAACAAGATTGTGAAAGTTTTAGCTTTTTGTTGTCCACTACTTGTGATACCGATGTGCTTTATTCGCGTTGATTTGCCAACCATATCCATGTCTCTCGTGCACCCCAATGTGTTTTCCCGGAACCTCCCGATTTACAAATTAAGAACTTGCGACTAGCTATATAGTTATATTTATATATTTACATATACAGTTGTGCTCATAATTTTGCATACCCTGTCAGAAATTGTGAAATTTTGGCATTGATTTTGAAAATATGACTGATCATGCAAAAAAACTGTCTTTTATTTAAGAATAGTGATCATATGAAGCCATTTATTATCACATAGTTGTTTGGCTTCTTTTTAAATTATAATAACAGAAATCACCCAAATGGCCCTCATCAAAAGTTTACATACCCTTGAATGTTTGGCCTTGTTACAGACACACAAGGTGATACACACGGGTGAAAATGGCAATTAAAGGTGAATTTCCCACACCTGTGGCTTTTTAAATTTCTATTAGTGTCTGTGTATAAATAGTCAATGAGTTTGTTAGCTCTCATGTGGATGCACTGAGCAGGCTAGATACTGAGCCATGGGGAGCAGAAAAGAACTGTCAAAAGATCTGCGTAACAAGGTAATGGAACTTTATCAAGATGGAAAAGGATATAAAAAGATATCCAAAGCCTGGCAAATGCCAGTCAGGACTGTTCAATCACTTATTAAGAAGTGGAAAATTCAGGGATCTCTTGGTACCTAGCCAAGGTCAGGTAGACCAAGAAAGATTTCAGCCAAAACTGCCAGAAGAATTGTTCAGGATACAAAGAAAAACCCACAGGTAACCTCAGGAGAAATACAGGCTGTTCTGGAAAAAGACTGTGGTGGCTGTTTCAAGGAGCACAATTCGATGATACTTGAACAAATTGAGCTACATGGTCAAGTTGCCAGAAAGAAGCCTTTACTGTGTCAGTGCCACAAAAAAGCACGGTTACAATATGCCCGACAACACCTTGACACGCCTCACAGCTTCTGGCACAGTGTAATTTGGAGTGACGAGACCAAAATAGAGCTTTATGGTCACACCCATAAGCGCTATGTTTGGAGAGGGGTCAACAAGGCCTATAGTGAACAGAATACCATCCCCACTGTGAAGCATGAGCGTGGCTCACTGATGTTTTGGGGGTGTATGAGCTCTAAAGGCATGGGGAATCTTGTGAAAATTGATGGCAAGATGAATGCAGCATGTTATCAGAAAATATTGGCAGACAATTTACATTTTTCTGCATGAAAGCTGCGCATGGGACGCTCTTGGACTTTCCAGCACGACAATGACCCTAAGCACATGGCCAAGTTGACCATCCAGTGGTTACAGCAGAAAAAGTTGAAGGTTCTGGAGTGGCCATCACAGTCTCCTGACCTTAATGTCATCAAGCCACTCTGGGGAGATCTCAAACGTGCGGTTCGTGCAAGACGACCAAAGACTTTGCATGACCTGGAGGCATTTTGCCAAGACGAATGGGCAGCTATACCACCTGAAAGAATTTGGGGCCTCATAGACAACTATTACAAAAGACTGCACGCTGTCATTGATGCTAAAGGGGGCAATACACAGTATTAACTAAGGGCATGCAGACTTTCGAATGTTTTGTTTTATGACTGTACCATTCTGTTATGACCTACAGTTGAATGTGAATCCCATAAGAAATAAATGACGTGTTTTGCCTGCTCACTCATGTTTTCTTTACAAATGGTGCATATATTACCAATTCTCCAAGGGTATGCAAACTTTTGAGCACAGCTGTATACAATACACAGCCATGGTTCAGTGTTTTGTGCCAGGTTGTAATCATCGCTATGGAGTGAGTAATTGCAAATCGTTTTACCGTTTTCCCGACGACGAAGCTAAGAAGCGCCAGTGGACCACAGTGATAAGGTAAATAGCTAGGTACCTAGCTAAATATACAGTAACGTTATACTTCAGGACTAGCTACGACAATGTAGCAATGTACCTCAGGTTAGCTACTTCTGTAGCCTACTGGGCCCTTGTAGCTGGCCGAAATTGGTTGAATTAGCTACCACTTTGGTTAGCTCTGAAGATAATTAATTGTTAAGGCAATGCCGCTAAGGCTTATGGTTTGTGAACTTTTTGGGCTCTTAGAACAACTGAACTGGAGGTAAAACACAAATTTCTCAACACAGAGGTTGAAACATTTACAACTGATTGCCACTACATGGACATACGAATTGTTTCACCATCTTGACAAAGAACAGAACATCTACGTTGCACAGTAATATAGGAATTCTTAATATTTCATATCTCTATGGCTCAAAACAATGGATATTTTACTTCTGCAACCTCACTTTCCAAGTCTAGGCTATACAATATGAAACAAAGTCCACTGGTGAAATATGATAATGAACACACTTCAGAGAATATTTATAAGTCGAATATACTTGAGTACCCCATTGATCAGATTTTTTATAGTAGAAGCATATTCTGTTGTCAGATTGCTGTGATATAATGTGGTAGCTTCAAGTGCATTGAAGCTACTGCAACAAAGGGACGTTTACTGACATCACAACATAGAGGTTGTGAGAGATAATTAAATTTGGGGGCACCAGTTGAAAGAGAGCAAGGTTTTAGCTCTTTCTACCCACATGACTCATCCTATATCCACCGCCTCCAGCTGAAAGGCTACATAAGAATTGATATGTCTGTGTCTTATAGCCATGAACAGTGCAGGTGAGGAGTGGTCAAGGTTATGCAAGTGTCTATGGGAGTGGAGCCAGGGAATATTAGGAAAACAGGAATATGATTTAAAGATTAAGCAGATGTGACTGAAAGATTGTTGGTTTAAATTCCCAAGCCAAGAAGGGATAGAATCTGTTTAGTGCTTGAGCAAGGCACTTAATCCGAATTGCTCCTGTATCTAAGTCACTCTGGATGAGGAGCATCAGTTAAGGGCCTAAAATTTAAATGATTAAGGAGTAAAGCTGGGAATTTTCCGCCTGCCTCCGTTCTTCACTGGATTATAGTCCTTTGCCTCCCACACAATAACTGGAGATGCATACATTTTTCCTATGGTGTGTTAAACCAAAATAATGATGAAATCAGTCGGTTACAGAATATGTTAAATGTATTTGTAATGATCTATGGTTTAGTGAGCATTTTGTTGTATTTTGTATAAGTAAAAAGAATGTGCCACCAGAAACATGCCATTTGAGACTACCAGCAGGGCCAAGCAGGGCAATAAATACATTTGTATAAATTTGGCCTCTTGGCAAATCAGGGACCAGGGTCTTAGCAGGTTGCATCAGATCCTCTTTCACACCAACAAGCCAAACTGTTAAGTGGCACATTTTCATCCGTGATGTGGTCATCCTGGGTCATCCTAATTTAGCCTCAGAATAGAACGTCTAGACCCAAACAGTCCCAGGTGAGGTGTCCTGACATGTCTCAACGCTGTCAGACATTCAATTTGTGTCAATCTATTCCTGCTTTTAAAATCGCATAAGGGTGGAGTATTTGAAGTGGTCATTCCAACACCTGGCCAGCTGACAGATCCACTAGGGATATAACAGACTTCACTGAGTGTTTGAGCAGCCATTTTGTGTCTCCTGCTGTGTTTGGAAGCTCAATGTTAGGCTGCTGTTGTATACATTGCACATAATGCAGGTCAACTCCTGTTATTTAGTCTCAGGGAAAATTCTCTTCATAATGACATGATGTTGTCAGAAGATATTGGTCAGAAAATTTGTTTAGAGCATTGAGAAGGGAAACTAATATGAGTGAGAGGGGAGAGAAAAGTGCCAAACATTTGTGTATAGCATAAAGCGACAGAGGTAGCATCGGAAGCTATAGTGTGTGCGTGTGTTTTTGTGTGGGCGTGTTTTTGTGTGCGCACATTAAATGTAATGTGTGTCACTGAATGAATGAGAGATGGATTGAGGGAAAGAGTGACACAAAGGAGGTTGATGAGTATTCCTTTTTCTTTCCAGTGCCCAGAACTTGCGGGCGCTCCTCCTGTGCTAATCCCCTTATCTCTCTCTGAGTCAACCTGGACCTTTATATAATCGGAGAGAAGGAAGCACATCATTATCAGTGGCTGTAATGCAGCTCACAGCCAGGAAGGAGTGGAGTTGCACTGCAATTCAGACACACATAACAGAGAACAACAACAGATACACACCACTTTTTTACTAGCTATAGCTAACCCATAACAATCCCTTTGAGTTTTTCCCGGTCAGGTCCCTGATTCAGAAGGGACTCCTGGTCCAACACTTGTGCCATATGTGCCAAATAAGGCATTGAGAACCACTCCAACATTAAACCCAGACCAATAATCTAGTGCCACAGCGTTACATGAGCAAAACAAATGTGTGAGTTTTTTCACAACCGCAAACACACATTTCCTGAATGTGTACTACATTTTCCCAAAATTATACGTGCACCTTTTGTAACTCACACCATATTGACCAAACCCCAGACTTCTCACTCAAAATTTTATCCAAATCCAGATTATTTGGTATGTAAAGGTTTCTTGCTTTCTCAACAAAAATCACACAAATGCATAAAATACAATGAATCTACCCATTGCACACTAGCAATTTTAAACAGTATCATGAAAAAGTTATAATTAATCACCATCAAGTGTTCCAGAATTGCCCTTATGAATTGTTAACTTTGCATGATATTATGAACTGTGCATTATGTCTAGGAAGTTTGCTGTACAGAAAGTGTACAGAAAATACACAAGCAGTTGTTCATTTCATGGAGGGGAGTTTGGACTGTAATGTAAAAATAATTCACCAAATCTTAAAATGTAGCCCAAGACGACTAGAGGGGAAAAGTGTATTTAGACAGGTGTAGGTTTATAGTCATAAAATAAATGTTTATTCTGTCTCAACATCCTGTATCAGACCTGCGCCAGAGATTTTCAACAACTCCTTTGGCTATATTTTCTACCCTGAAAAATGCCATGAATTATTCTTCTTGACTGTATTTCTGTAAACGTATAAGGTTGTTGTCAGCTCGTGCGTCTGAAGAGAGAGGAGCGAACTGCGGAGTCGTTTGGTTCGATAGATTCATTTATTTGAGCTGCACCGTGCTCGTAACGGCGAGACAATAACACAACAAAGACAAAGGGAGCAGAGGGAACATATATACTGGGGGAGATGACTGGATGATGATCAGGTGTGCTAAACAAGACAACAGGTGTGATGAGTTGATGAAAAGGGCGGTGGTGTCAGAAGGCCGGTGACGTGGAGCGCCGAAGCCTGCCTCCTGCAGGGGGAGCACTGGAGGCAGATGGCGCAGGTGTGACAGTTGTTTTCAACAATAACGTTCACAATGGCTAGTTCTTGGGCCTCGGAAATCATACAAGGTCTATCACCATTAACAGGTGTCTCTCAATTCTACCAAACAAATAAAAGGTTTTATAGAATATCAATACAAGTCACATACTGTAATTTTCCTGTACTGGCCTGCTAATCCATACAGATTCACAGTACAGAAAACTGGGTGGACTGCACACGAGTCAGATATGTTTATAGTAAGTAACATATTTTCAGTGTTAGAGTTGCTTTGGTGATTTGATTTGAGTGATCAGAGTTTGGTCATTTAATGGCAGTGTTTTCTACATGACGGGGTGATAATTGTGCTTTACAAAGCAAGTCGCACATAGAGTTTTGCAAAAAAGTGTGAATGGAACAGAGATTTGTTTAAAAAAGGATACATAGTGGTTATTGGTTTGTCTTGTTTCTGGAATTTAGCTAAATGTTTTTAAAGAACCAGATTTAGCAGGTGTGTGCTCCTGCAGTTCAACCAAATTAAAAATGATATATTGTTTTCCTAACTCTGTAAGCAGTTTATGGACAAGGTTTGACAGCAATCCATATTTTGTTTTATGTTGTAGCATTTGTTGCACACAAATCACATCAAGTTCCTAGTACCAATATTGAACTTTTTCTGGCATTGTGTCCAGATAATCTATGTGCCTTTGTTGAGCTTTATAGTTTATTTTACTAAATATGGGAAACACATTGAAGACACTTTATCTTTTGCAAGTTTACCCTGTTTGTATGATACAATTTTACCCTGTTTATATAAAGAAAAAAAAAACATCAACACAAACAGAAAACATTCAACAAGCAACACAACCATATTTGAAAAGTAGGCACATTTGTCCTGAAGGGAATTTTCAGCTGTGTTAATTAATGAACAGTGTGAACAGCAGTGGACCCACAATTGACCTGTGAGGAATCCTTTTATGCACAGGCCTACGCCCTGATTGATATGGAGTATCTAGTTCTCAGACATAAAGAAACGTAGCTGAACCTTCATTAGTGCATTTCAAATTCTAGCTAGATAAGAAGGTTTAACCATCGGGTGATTGTGAAGGCGAAGGCTGTAGAAGTGTACCGATCTCCTATGGAAAGGAAGAACATAAGCCTTCTTTCCTGACTTTTGAGTGGTTTGAGAATGCTGATGGAAATAGCTAATCTCAGTATCAGGACTTGGATGGTATTTTTGCTACAAATGCTTAAACAACATTTGGAAACAGTACTAAGGAAATGAAAACAAAGCATAGATTGCTGTAATATCTCTAGATTACTTACAGAGTAAGGACACCATGGTGTCATTTTCTATGTACTTATAATTACACTTATCCAGAGCAAGTAAAGAAGAGACAACAACAGATTTGTTTTATCCTGTCGGTTCAAGGATTTGAACCAGCAACTTTTCAAGTACAGACCTAACACTTAACAATTAGGCTATCTGCCAAACCTTAAAACTTAAAATAGTGCTCAACAGTCTACATAGAAGTCAGCCAACGAAGACCAAAGTTCCAACTAGCCACACGTACACATTGACAAAAATCTATGACATCATAACTGCTCACTATCTACTTTGTATTCACATTAAAATGTTTCACATCTTCATCAACTTTGTATTTTTTTATTGACATTAAAAATATAAAGTATTTATATCCAATTCAACCCAACCCCAACTTTGCCCCCAAAGGTCTAAAAGTATCAGGCATTAAACCTTGCTATGCATGCCTCTTAAAGCTGGGGTGCTTATTTTTGTCAGCAATGCCAGGCCATAAAGCTCTGACTGCTAGTGCCATCTTATGGAGATTATTCATTATTACAGTATCTTAGTAACAGGCAGACCAGGATCCTTTCCTAATACTTAATTATTTTCTACATTCCTCCAAAGTAGCCATTTTGGCTACTTATTTCAGTGGTAAGCTCATCTTACCCTTATCCAATCGCTTATATATCTGTGCTTATCTTAAGGACACAAGGACGTAGGGTGCATTTCTGAAGTATTGGAACGGGGCCCTGGTCTCTCATTACTTATCACAATGCTGAGCACATCTGACTGCAGCATTCTATCACAGACAGAAGATTAGTTCCCAGTGTGAATTCATGTTTCCAGTCCCAGAACTACCAGCCATGGCTGTAGAAGTACTTATGTGGTCCATAGCACCTTTGTTGTATTCCAAAAGTCTGAAGTATTAGCATTTGGGACTAAATGATGTACATTCTTGTAGTGTGTTATGTGTTTTTATTACTGCAAACTCTTAACACATGCGGTTGATCATTTTTGTGTTTAGCAACCAACACACCAGACATTCTATACATCTAGCCAGGATCACTGCTTAGTATTGTCTATGAGGGATTCCTCTCCTCTTCTCTCTCAAAGTAGCCGAGTTTGAAGACAGTCCTTATTAGAGTCCCTCTATGACCTCACTAGCAATTGTTAGACTATGCCATGTTCTCTGTGCTTCTGGACATACAGTAGAACGTAGAACAGTACGTGCAGGACCTACTGTAATGGTTCCACAAGGCATCCCCCCTGCACTCACTGTGTATTGGCAGAGTTTTAATAAAGCATTTATTTGCAGTAATCCATCCGGCAAAAAGTTGTATTTATACATGATCATGGTAAACACAATCTTTATTTCGTCTTTCTCCAGCTAAGAGGATGCCTTCACCTACAGCAGCATTCTTTATTTTCCCTCACTTTTACGGTGCATCGTATTCATGTAGTGTTCATAATATGTATCCCAGGGCGAAAGATAGCCCGGAGCCGACAAGTAGAAAAGACTGTTGATGTGCCCTTGAGCAAGGTGCTTAACCCTAATTGCTTCTGTAATATGCCCTGGATAAGAGCATCCGCTAAATGATTAAAAATGAATGTCAGTCAGTTCATGTATCAGTTCACTCAAGTGTACAGGTTATTAAGGAACTTGGATCTGGCTCCAAGGTAAATTACTGTTAAGTGGCATAGACCCTGTGAATTGACCCTGCAAGTACAGTTGCTTAGCTGTAATCAGATAATAGCGTGTGCTGCACAGACCCAGATTGACATGGATAAACTATGGGTTTGAATGTGTCAGCAAGTGGGAGAGTATCCAGTTTGCCCTTTGCCGTTATTCGATCTACTTCCCAGAAAGGCTCTCGGGCCAAGTTTCTTATTTGTAGTTTTGCAGTCACAATTCTTCAA
>JACXGI010001177.1:14138-90866 GCA_016801175.1 Esox masquinongy
CCCCCCCCCCCCCCCACTACCGCTCTTCACCTCACCCTATTTCACTTCGAACTGAATCACACAAACGTCCAACAGGTCAGAAACTTGTTCATATCGTTGTTGTTATGATTAGTAACATGACCATGACTGAGTATATATATTAAAGCATAATGAGTAGAGATACATTTATTTGTGTCTGCTGTAGATGAATATTGAATTACAGTGTTTTGCAAAATGGACTGCATTGGTTATGTTCAAATTATGTTCTCAGAGGTTGCTCTGTGGCGTTGTTTTAGTTAATGTCTTTACTATTAATTTCATATTAATCACACTGTTGTATTTGAATTGAACTGGTTTATTTAAATGGGATGTTCAGAGGCACTTTTAGTATTCAAGAGTGAGTCACAGAAGACTGTTTTGCATGTGTACTCGTTATGGTTCACAGCTTCCTGTCTTTAAGCTGTAGATTGTGATTTCCTTTCAAGGGTGATGGTTATATTCCTGATGAAACATTTTCATTGCATTACAGCATTTTGAGTTAGCATTGTTGTGGTTTAGAGATCATCAAATCAAATTTTATTTGCAAGATAGTTTTAGACTAGAGTAGAAGGATCATTTTAGACTACAGTAAAAGGATAACTTCTGTGCGTGCTCTCCAAAATGCAAAGTTGAAAAGTGTGATACAAAATGTTTATTTGTAAGCTAGTTGTACAACTGATCTATATATATCTATCTAATATGTCTATCTATCTATCTATCTATCTATCTATCTATCTCTATATATATATATATATATATATCAAATTTTATATTTGTCTATATATATACAGCTCCGGAAAAAAATTAATAGACCACTGCACCTTTTTCTTTCCTTTCCAAAAAAGTTGAAAAGGAAAGTTTTGAGTGAGGAACAGAAGCGTTCAATTTGCAGTGGTCTCTTAATTTTATAAATATGTATAGAAGACATAAAAGTCATAATGCAACTCAAGTCGCTAGTTTCACTTTATGTTCAGGTTAGTTATCTACATGTAAGAATGTGTCCATGTATTGTGTGGCAGAGGGTGCAACAGCAGTCTAATGTGCTGCCGCCTGTGCATATGTCCTGCTTCAGCATGGGTCCGAGTCCCATCTACTCTATCCTGTCCCACTGTCCCGTTCAATATAGAGTAAAATACCTGAAAAGAATATTTCTTTAAAAACGTTTTTAAATCACACTAGTACTCATGCTGGTGATGGTTCAGACTATCCAATCATATGTTGTAACTTATTCATAAAATTTTCCTACAATAAGACTTTAAGATAATAAGAATGTACAATGTTGTACTTTCTCTGGCTTTGGGACGTGACAGGCAGTTAAATTGTGTTTATACTAAACAATGTGATTGATTAAAGACGATTATTTTTCCTGCCTGATGTTAAAACTGATTGTCCTTTTTTTCCATTTTCTTCCCAGAAAAAGCTACTCTCTCATTCTTGGCTTTTCTTCCATATCTGTCCCCCAACATTTCCCCGGAAGCTACTTCTCTTTTAGATCTATTTTTTTTCTTCTAATCTCTTCTAACTGTTGACCCATTTTTCATTATGACCTGCTCATCATTGCATCCTTCTTCCAAACCACCCTTTAAATCAACCTTTCAACATAACTTGTTACTACTCAAAATGATTTGTGCAGACTAATCAAAAATCCATTTTAAACATCTCATCTTGCAATTTTATTGTGCGTTTAGTATGTTTCCTTCATAAACTGCGTCTTCAATACCCTTTCCTGAAAATTCCCATATTTCCTGTCAAACTGACCCCCATCTATCCAAATCATATCTTGTATCTTTGCACGTTACTCATTGTCATTATCGATCACGAACATCTTCAAAGCTGCAATGTGGTCTACCTTCTTCCTGCACGAAGACGATGGCCGGCCGCTACCACCCGGGGCCAGTCTAGGAAGTGGGGCCTTGGGAGGTGTCATGGGTGGGGGCTTTGGTGGCAGAGGGGCTGGTGCTGGGGCCATGGGGATTAAGCGGCGGGCGCTGAAATCGTCGACTTTAGGACACCCGAGGGGCTTGAACGAGATCCAGGAGGGCAAGATCAAGCTGGCCTTCTTCGTGGCCATCGTGGGGGTGGTGATGACTGTCCTGGGCCTGGGCACTGACTACTGGGTGGAGCTTTCCCCGCCAAAGAGCTTCTACAACAACCGCACCTGTCTAGTGGCCCACTACGGGCTGTGGAAGGGATGCACCCGGACGCTGTGGGTGGCCGACATTGATCCAGAGCGGGAGAGCTGCGGGCCAGCCGAACTACCTGGAGGTGACTGCCCTGAATAGGCCAACGTTATTTTGGGCACCGGGGAACCATATAAGTCAAATGTTGCAATTGTATGTTCCGAGTTGTACCAAAAAAAATACTCTTCACAATAACCCGCTTTTGCGTGCCGGTGAAATCTGTCAGCCCAAGGGCATTCGTTCAAACTTGTACTGTACATTCAGAACTTTTCAGGACAGCCTCTTAAGATATCCTATGAACCCTTCTATTTTAAATCAGCAGTTCACCCATACTTCAATTGTCCTAATCATTGTAGTGTAGCCCAGATGAGGCACTGATGTCAAGGCTAAGTAGGAGTTATTTCAATTGCGGTCACAATTACTGAATGCAGGTATAGACGAGGTATCAGCTAATGACAGATGGACTACAATACCCATTTTGTATTTCGTAGTTTAAGACACTTGAACAAACATACTTACTATGCTCAAATACAGGGCTGAATTTGATTGTTAAAGGGCGGTGTTGCACTGAATGGCATGATGGTGTACCTGCAGAATCCACTACATTAATTCCCAGATGCATTGACATTAATTGCATGGAATAGATAATAACCTTGGTATTGTCATTGATGTACATGGGTGCATAACAATAAGTTAGCCGCAAGCAGTACGAATCTCAGTATGATTCTGGTGATGCATGTGTGGTTGAGGTCTCCTTCTGTTTCACATAAGTTCCTTGTCTCTCCCTGTCTCCTCAAGAATCAAACTGCACCTACTTCAAGTTCTACACCACTGGGGAGAACACAGTCATCTTCCGGAAGACGACGGAAAAGAGTGAGTCAGCTTGCCCCATGCCCTGTTTCAACCATTCTCTCACCTTGCCCACCCACATGCTTTCGCGCGTACTCAAGTCTGTCAACTGCATTTCACTGGGTCAGCCACTGGCAGTAGTGAGTGTCTGAAATGTGTTCCTCCTTCTTTTCGGTTATAGCATTAAAGCCAGTAAAGCCAGCGTTCCTTTGGGGCTCCTTTGGGACCAACCGTGAAATCCTGTTTTTCTCTGGAGCCCAGAGTTGCCAAGCATTACAAGAAAGGCACTTATGACCAAATTCCATACATTTGGTTGGAAAGAATTCATATCTTCTTTTTATGCATTGCAATGGTGCTGATGCCCTGCATGTCAAGAGTATGTCTTTGCATTCAAAAGATAAGTTTTTGAAAAATATATTTTTCACCCTCATTCTCCAACAGCATAGAAAATGCCTTTACCTTTACCTTTGCAGACAAGCTTGTGCGCATCCTGGAGCAAAACCAAAACCACCTTGTTCCAGCAACTCTACTGCATATAGAACATATTTGTATCTGTTAATAGCTTTAACTGTTTTTAGGAATTTATTTGTAAGTGCACTTGTGATTTTCCCTTTTTACCGGCTATTCCTTAGTTTATCTTTCACTCAATACAATGGCTTATGGTTGTCCAGCAGCATAACTATACAAATCCGCATGTTCCAGAGACTTTACCAATTCAAACACGCATTCTTATTAAAAAACAGCTTCAACCATTTGGTCATGGTGATTGTGTTTCTGACAAGACAAACGCCAGTACCTCTGGCTATGTGTGACAAGTATTTGCCTGTATCTCTGGCTGTGTGTGTCAAAACAAAATATGTCGTCCTCCGGTGTGTAACCCGGTTCGATATTTACGGACGTTTTTGTGACTTTTGTCTCTTTGGCACTCTGCAAAAAGACTGCACTATACTGCTTCTGGTCATGCAAATAGATTAATGGCTTATATTGGCGGATTCACAAGAGTCTGATGCGCGCAGTAAAAAAAAGCAGCTTGCACAAAGTCATAATAAACTATGGTTTAATAGGGTAACATGACCTAATTTAGCTATCGGCTGTTCTATCAGCCTCAAGGAAGTCTCTAACCTCTAGAAAACAGTTAGGATAGATTTAGACTGCGCGGACAGCCAGGTGCTTTGACCATGAATATAATTTGTACCCCGCAAATAAAATAAATTGACCTTACCCAAAAATAGATTTCATTTTGAAATAATATTTTATGATATTATCCCTTTTTTTCTTTTCTCCCAATACATTGGGAATAGATTGTCAAAGATAAACTCCTTTTCGCTGAACTCCTTGTCTAATGTATGAGGCGTTTCTTCCCAGTTGTTTCTTGAGTGATCTCGTTTTACAGACGCCACATGGGGAACATACTCCCACAGTCATTTTCAAACCAAACGGATCATTCTTTTTAATAAAATCTTTAAAGGCTTTACAGATGAAGCACTCTGCTGCCCTAAAATATGTTAGGAAGGAAACATACTTACATACAGATTTCCTATTAGGATAATTAAATTAAGTGGGTGTCACAACCTTACCTTGTTGTAGATGGGTCATTTTAAAACTTTTACTGGCAATGATTGTGATTTGTGTCAGTTTTATCTACCACAATTAAATGTAGCCGGTACAAGTAGCTGTGGATAAGAGAATCTGCTAAATGACTAAAATGGTAATGAATTTAATATCACTGTTCTTTGAATAATAGGTTGTATCTGTATTGAGACATTAACTGTTTATCCTTTTGCAGGTCTAAATGTGGCCACGGCTATGATGGCACTCTGCAGTCTGTTTCTGATGTTAATGGGGGCCATATGCATCAGCATGTCCCTCAGCAAGGGAGAATCATTCTTCCTTAAGCCTGCTTCAGTTTGTTTCATTCTGTCAGGTGAGTACCCAGCAAACGGGCAACACCCTAATGCCATTTGTGGCACGTGGCACTAATGACACAATATTTGCTTCCTGGGTAGACATACTGTGGAAACACAATGGTTACTTGCCACGTGCACATATGTTATGAGAACAACCCACTGAGCAAAATAATTTGATAGACGTCTTTTCAATGTCTAGTCAACGTCTTTTCAACCAGGAAGACATATCTTCAACATCCTTTGCTCAGTGAGATGTTGCAGAGAACTTATAGTGAGTTGGGATTGAACTTGTGCATCCAGCCAATGCAAATTACTCAGCAATCAATAGCCCTCTGTACATAAAGATATCTAAAAAAATACATGCAGTATAGCCAGTATAAAAGCACATCATTGGATCTCAGTAATTAGGTATGCAGGGTATTAGTCATGACATTAGTCATGGCCTGATATACTTTGTTGCTATAGGAAGTAGATGAGGAAAAGGTTATAAAGTTCAAATCAGTGAGATTGGTCTTTACCATTTACACACACACACAAACACACACACACACACACACACACACACACTCACACATACCAATACTTTAATATTTCTCTCTTTTTGTCTTTTTCCCAATCTACGAGTCTTTGGGCATTGTTCTCTCTAACTGTATTCTATTACTCTTTTCTCTTTCTTAGGCATCCTAGTGCTCCTATCACTTCTTGTTTTCAACCAATCAGTCGTCTTGTTCCTAGCCAGCGACCACTCGGTTCCGTTGCGTCATGAGCTGTCCTGGTCCGTATTCTGTGTTGGGTGTGCAGGGGCTATTCTTATTTTGGGTGGAATCATCTTTCTCGTGCTTTCACTCCCATACAATCCCTGCCGAAGGTGTTTACCCCAACAGAATGAAAGCAACAGTTAGTGGTAAGGAAGAGGTGTTTCAGTTTATCTGTATACAGTAGGGCTCTCATGTTTGGCCCCTTTTATTGTGCTCCTAAACACGTTTTAACCACCATGCTAGTAATCCTGCTTCCCAACAATGGAGAGTTGCAAAACTCTCCTGGGTTAATCATTCATTTAAAAGTTAAAAAAAAGTTTACATGGATAAAAAAACGAATATATTTTTTATATAATGCATTTTTTTAAAGTAAACTTTTAAATTAATGTTTCACCACAAAGATTTCTGTACCTATTCAACTTTTGGATGCACTTTAACCAAGAACTGTGTACTAGGAAAATGCAATTCTGTTTGACTTTCCAAATCATCTTGTCCAAAAAGAGGTGGTGGAGCGTGTGATCTTTGATCTTATACGGATGCAGAAAAAAATATATAGTCCCCCTTGCCTTTGTTCATTTTGTCTGAAATAAGTTGAAATAATGGAAAGCCTATGGAAAATGTAATTTGCAAATGTTTCCCCAAAAGTCAAATCCAAACTAATTTAAAAAAGGTAATGAATAAATGTAAAAGCAACAATAGTTCACAGTTTTATTTTGATAATATTAAGTATTAAGTGTTTATTTAAAGCATTGATGGTATTGTGATTGCTTGTCTTTTTAGACAGTAAAATCTAAATTAAAATCTTAAGTAATTTGAATACAGTTAAATCACTCGGAAATTAGGAATAGCTTCAAATTAAGGATTTCTTGCTAAAGTGTCCATGCAATTCACATATATTTACTACTGTGTTTAATATACATGGTATGCTGTACAGTAAATAGACATTCGATTCTAAAATATAAATGTGTCAGATGTCAGAGGTCTAGTCAAGTAGAGTCTACAGCCTAGGTCATTTGTTTTGTAGATTCAGTTACATTCCACAGTTTAAACATGGAAAAGATAAGCACAGTGTAAATTCCAGATCTGCAGCAGGGCTTATCTTTTCCATTCAGTTGTGCAGCTTGAGCTACAAAAACCAATAGCAAGGGATGTGCAGACTCATATTTACTTTAAAGTATTTCTGAGGTGTGAAAACATCTCACATATTTGGATCGTGGAGTCTAATGTCCCTTTGCATTTTAGCGGCCCAATCTACTCTTGCTGTCTTGATGACTATATTCTAGAATTGCTAATAAATTATTTAGGCACCACTGTCTAAAACATTTTTCCCTGAAAGTCTGCCAATTTAATCCTAAATCTTAGTGAAGAGGTCACAATGTGTCACAATTTATTATAGCAGTTGGGGTGCTAACTGGTGGCTGTATATGAGATTGCACTGTAAATACACTATCCAGAATAATGCAAGCTTTCAGTGTTGTAAATGAATAACCTGAGCACATTTCATTTGTTCAGTGTAAATCAAATGTCACACACATATAAATACTGTGTTATTTTCATCAATGTTTTCTTTTTCATGTGAGAAACATGTCGGAGGTAATCTGTGCTTTTCTGTATTTGAATAGGTATTGAAAGGTGAATTTTCGTAGTTGTTACCTATTTAAATAATTGCTTATGTAAGACTTGGTCTTTTTATTAAATGTGAACACGACACATGTCTTTCTCCTGCCTTTGTCTTCTCCCTCTTCTCCTCCATCTTTCATCAGCCCATCATCATAACACACGTCTCCGTCACTGTCCTGATCTTGTTCCAGCATTCTCCCCGTCTCCGCTGTCTCCCACATGTTGGCACTCAAATGCGCTAAATTTAGAGTACGGCAAATAGTGCTGGGGTGAATGAGAAACACAGCCTTGGATTCAGACCGTGGTCCCCCCCCTCTCCCAACCCCCACACTTTCTTTTTTTATTCCGTCTGGTCAGTCAGGTCCGTTCCTCGCGTAGGCCTATCATGTGTCTTCTCACACTTTCACACAGGTCTGAAGCCTCCTCTGCTGGCTAATCCTCCTGGACGAGGTCCAGATGATTAGTGGTGGGGTCTACAGGATACTTTGTTAACCTTTACCCCGCCAACCCCCGACCTGTCTCACGTCTCATACAGCCCTGGAACACGAACCAGACATTTCTAGTCACCTGACCCTCTGCCCACTTTGTATTTATAGCAAGCTAATTGTTTTCAAGGGGATGCACGGCTCATTTCTGAAAGGGTGTGTGTGTGTATGTGTGTTGGTGGGGGTGGGCCAACACTACAGGTGGTGTGAGTGTTTCTATGAAATCCTGTCATCGATATGTGTGTAACAGTGTGTCTACTAGCTGTACTATACTTATCAATACATGAAGTCCCCTCAAGCACAGTGGCTATCAAAAATATTTACTCCCTTTAGACTTCTCTGCATTTTATTGTGTTACAGCATGAGTGAAAAATTAAATCTACAAATTGTTTCTAAATGAATTACAAATACAAAACAGAAAATAATTGAATGCATTAGTATTCACCCCTTTTAGTCAATATTTGGTAGAGGCACCGTTGGTGAACCGCAATTGTCAATGACAACTCTTTCCACATATTCTCAGTTGGATTGAGTTCTGGGCTTTGACTGAGCCACTCCAAGACACTGACCTTTTGGTTTTTAAGCCACTCCAATGTGGCTTTGAGTGAATGTTTCGGTTCATTGTCTTGCTGGATGATAGATCATCTCCCATCTTTTTTGCATACTTCAGCAGGTTTTCTTCCAGGATTATTCTATACTTTACAGCATCCATTTTGCCCTCCACCGGTTTTCAAGGCCCTGATGCAGAGAAGCATCCCCATAGCATAATGCTGCCACCACCGTGCTTCATTGTAAGGATGGTGTTCTCAGGATGATGTGTGGTTTTAGGTTTGCTCCAAACATAGCTCTTAGTGTTGAAACCAAAATGATCTATTTTGGTCTCATCAGACCAACATGCCTTCTGGTAAACTCTGGCCTAGATTTGATATGAGTTGTTTTCTTTTTGCCACTCTCCCATAAAGGCCACTTTTGTGAAGCACCCGGGCTATTGTCTCCCAGCTTAGGCATGGAAGTCTGTAACTCCTTTAGAGTCGCCGTAGGCCTTTTGGTGGCATCCCAGACCAGTGCCCTTTTCACCTGGATACTCAGTATTTGAGGAAAAAATGTTCTAGACAGTTCCCAGTTGTCCCTTATTTTCTCTGTTTCTTAATATTGTGCACCCGGGAATATTAAATGCCTTGCAAATGGTCTTATATTCTACCCCTGTTCAGTGCTTTTGAAGAACCTTATTCCGGATTTGCTTTGAATCCTTCTTTGTCTTCATGATATAGCTTTTGTTAAGAATTGCACTAACTGTGGGAGGCAGGTGTATTTAACATGCACTGAGGTAGACTCCATTCAAACAGTTAAGTGATTTCTGAATTGGTCCTACAGCTCATTCAGGTGTGTCATAACAAAGGGGGTTAGTACTTATGCAATCAATTATTTTCTGTTTTATATTTTTAATTCATTTAGAACAATTTGCAGTTGTTGTTTTTCATTTTGACATTATAGACTTTTTTGATCAGTGGGGTGAATATTTTTGAGAGACACTGTATATTTCACCAAGGACATTTTGGCAGTGATAACATTTGGTCGATCCACGCAAATAAAAATGTATAATTTAGAGTTGGGTTGGTGTTAGGGTTGGAATTAGGTTTAGAGTTTTTGATTAAGAGTAAGGTTTGGGTGAAAATTTACAAGTTTGGGTTTAGGTTTCGGAAAAGGTTGAGTTTAAGATGAGTAAAACAAGGATTTTAAGGGGACTCAATTTTGATGAGTTTGTTTAAACGTTGAAATTAGATAGGTTTGTGTGTGCAGGTGTATAAGAGCGTCTGATCATCTTTAGTGTACTGCATTTGCTAGCCCATGTGTGCGGCCTTGTATGCATGGGTCACCGTTTGTTTTAAGATCAAGACATAATAACAGGCCTGTCTTGACATTATCAAGATACACCTATGCCTGGGGACCTTGTAACTTACAGTACCTTGTTCTGAGAGCGTGTCCTGAACGGTACCCTTCCCTCTTTGGGCGCTTTCTGAGGATGAGGGGCATGTTTACTCATTTTCGTGCCAATCCTGACCCACTATGTTTCCCTTCCACATTCTCTTTAATAGCACGGTGGTTCTATGGCGGCTGCGCAACCAGAACTTTATAGAACAGCTTGGGTTTCTGGGGATGGCAGGTCCGTAGTCGGCAAAAACAGGGTTGTGTTCAGTAAGGAGAATGTTTTGAATCAGAGTGAGACAGGAAGATATCGCATGGACTCGCCCAATAAGAAACACTTGAACGTTTTAAAACGTGTTGATACGGTGTGATCTAGTGAGTGCAACCCGTGGCTCCCCAAAGAGTAAGGACTAATTAAACTGCTCAAGAATGTCAAACAACTGTGCAGTCTGTGCTGTTAAACAAATAGAGCAATCCTGTCCTTCCTCAGCAGCCGTCCTCCTCCAAAGGCATTGCTTTAATGGGATTCAAACTGTCAACTCTCTTCCTGGGCAGCGTCTTTATCACTTCCATCCCAAGAGTAAAGGGATTTAATTCTATTTAATTATAATACTTATATTAATTAACTGCCTTTGTAGTTGTAATGTATGGATCTGTCTCTCCTAGCATCAGTCTTCATCACAGACACCTTTGACCTCTACCTCAAAATCAACTGGACAGCCAAGGTCACCAGTTAAGGTATTGAGGGAACAAATAAACTCTAAACTAACGTTTTCAGATGTTTTTCTTGGATCTCAAAAGTGGTCTTTTGCTAAAATATGTTATATCCAATCCTGCTAAACAATCTAAAATGAATGCCAAAAATAGGTCACGTAATTCTTCCGGATATTCGGTGACACAATTTTTCTCCTTAATCTCTTGCATTATCATTTTGTTTGGATGTTAAATAACACACTTCACGCAAACATTTTCATATATAATTTTATTGATTATATTTTTAGTCTTTTCTGGTGAGGCTCAGAAATGTTGTATTGCTTCCCCATCAAGTCCACTGCTCTATTCTTAGTTTGATGAATGGGCAGTAGGGTAGAAATATTGTGTATTATGAAGAGATTTTTGTTTTCTTCAGTCACAGGACCAAAGGCTTTCAGTCTCCTAGCCCCAAGGTAGAATCTTTAAATAACACTAAGAATATACAATACCACCACTAAAGTAAATAGATTCATATAAAGTCTATAATCTAGTACACTTGTCAGGAACAATAAAAAAACACATGTTGGTTATACTTGTATTAACAAACAAAAAATTCAAAATGTGATGATAATAACAATAATAACGTTAAGAATAATACTAATATTATTACAAATAATGTAAAATACATTTAAAATAAAATACAAACACAAAGTACAATATTACACAGATTTGCTCACATGCTTCTCACATGACACCATCTGATTTTGTGTGATTGAGCAAGAAATCAATAAAAATTCTCAACTTTAAAAGGAATAGAAAAATAAAAAATCATAGTTCAAAATGTACAAATGTACCCTGCATGTACGGTTACAAGAATAAAAACAACAGCAATTTCATAATATTCAAAGAAGTTACAATCTTTACAGTCTTGTAACCTGGCTATGATAATCAAGCACTCGGAATGTTAATATAACCCAAAGTTTACCACTACAGACATATTGTGCATTTCAAAATGAATATATATTCAATAATATTGTTAATATTACATTTGATATTCTAGTCTGTGGAATAGATATATTCATATTAGTCAAAAACTGACTATGCACTAGGGCAGGGAAATGGCCAGTTATTCTCTTTCGCCTATCTTACACTTTTCTACAGCCCTTTTTGGTAACACTTTACATAACCCCATGTCATACAACCCTTTTTTATTAAAATGTCATAAGCAGTCATCCAACCAATACGTTACATAATGAAACACCAGTAGTATGTCTCATTCAGCATTATCAGGGTGCTAGCTAACTACAAAATCAAGTCCACTATATGACCATGTTAAGGCAGTTGTCCATTTATTTTACACCAGTTTTCATGACTGCTTATAACATCCGTAAATTCAATGTTGCCTATGGTAGCGGACAGTAGACTGTACAAGTAGTCAAGTCATTTGTAAACCCTCACCTCTTAAGTCATTGTTATGGCAGCGAGAAATATAGGTTGTAAGACAGGGAGTTACTTCAAAGTGTCACCCGCCATTTTGCCCTGCTCCTTGGCTCGGGCTTCCATCCCAGCGGCTCACACTGGCGTGGTTCTCCTGTTCAGCGTGTCTGAGTCGCTGTCCCGGTTCCGTTTGCCCCCCAGGCGGTCCAAGGTGCCCATGCCCCTCTCTCGCTCCATGGTGCCAGTGGGCAACGGGGGCTGCTGGGGGGAGGGTCCAGAGGACGACGAGGTATTGAGTGGCGCGATGGCGGAGGCGAGGATGGAGGCATTCTGGCCCGCCGCGGAGAGGTTGGACTTTGAGAGAGAAGGCAGTGTGCCGCTCATCATCACCCCGACTTCCTCTTTAGGGAAGTAGTTGTGCAGCTGGTACAGGGATGCCCGGTCCACCGTGCCGTAGAGGGGGGGCGCGCCGCCGCCAAGACTCCCCATCTTGGAGTCCCGGGTCAGGGTATACATGGAGATATCGCCCCCTCCTCCTCCGCCGGCATGGTGTGGGTTAGGCAGGGTGGCCACCGAGAAAGGCGGGGCGGATGGCGGCAACGCAAAACTTTTGGCACCCGTGGGCGAGGAGTCGCGCGGTGAGCGCGGCGGGTCGGTGGAGTGCGAGCTAGAACGGGAGCGCCGGCGGAAGCGGTAGCTGGGTAGGCGGAGCATGGCGTGCGTGGTGCTTTTGAAGAGTTCGGTGCGCGAGCGGCAGCGCAGCTCCTTGTTCTTCTCAATATAGATGTTGACGGCCAGGACACCCACCATCTCAGCCAAGATGAAGGACAGGCCCCCAAAGTAGAAGGACCAGCCATAAGAGTAATGCCATTTCTTGTCCTCGTCCTTCTTTGGTGAAATGTCACTCAGCGCCGCAGAGATGTATACGATCACACCGATAATGTTGCTCAGGCCTGGGCATAGAGAGGAGGGGAGATGTGGTCAACCTAACATACTCAACCAACCAAATCACCCAACCTAACAAACCTAACCAGTCAACCTAACAAACTAAATCAACCAACCAAACCTACCCAACCAATCTAACAAACTAACCAATCAAATTAACCACCCTAACCAACCAAACCAACCAACTCAATTAACCTAACAAACTAACTAACCTAACCAAACAAACCTAACCAAACCAACTAACCAAACCTAGCAAACCTACCCAACCAAACCAACTAACCGAACCAATCTAACAAACCTAAACAACCAACCAAACCAAACCCCCCAACCTAACCAATCAACCTAACATAACGAACCAAACCACCCTACCTAACAAACTATAACCAATCATCCAACTTAACCTACCTAACCAACCACAGATTAACAATAGTTCAGTTGAATGAGAGGATGGAGGAAAATAAGGTATCATTAATGGACAAGATAAAAGGTTAAACAAGAACAGTATTTTCCGATTAGAACAAAAATGAATTTAGAGAACATTCAAGACCATCGCATCCCATCATAACAGGACTAAGCCAAACTTAGTTAGTGTCCGGGAGACCAGTGTGACCTGAGCAAGAGATTAACAGTCAAAAAGGTGGCACCTTACCTGCAGCCACAAACAGGATGCCTCCTCCAAGGATGATGTTTCTCTTGCTCTTGTAGAAACTGCTGGAAGCCACACACATTGCTCCCATCAGGAGGAGTGTAGCGCTCAGGATGGGGAAGATACTGGAGGCTCGGACCACACCTGCAGACACAGGGCTGAAATTAGTTGCTAATCTAAGGTCCGTTTTGGTTGAAGGTGGTTAATTGTTGTAATTGGGGAGGGAAATCTGATCCTAGGCCTGTGCTTATGGGTACTTTTTAACTGGTGCACTGCTAAGAATTGTTCTACCCTCTGATGATAATTTAAATGGCAGCAACCTTGTGATGTCATAACCTGCTGAGTGTAGCAAAATTATAGTAAAGAGAAATTATTAGAGATGAAGGTGACTTTTCAGGCTGCCTGCGACATTGTCGCCATCTGGAGTAAAATAATATGCCTGACTAAGCATTTATTTTGTTACACCTTACACTGAATGATTAATAAAAGTAAAGAGTCTTTTTGCCATGATTTCAAATTTCAGGGCTCCCCAAGCTATGCAGTGGTCTAGGTCATTGCCTCGCAGTACCTCACATAAGTTTGAATGCTTTAGGGTCCTGCAGAGTTGTGCCAATTGCAACTGCTTGGGCCAGTTTCATAGCCACAGATTAAGCCTAGTCCTTGACAAAAAAAATCAAGGTCAATGGAAAATTTCCATAGAACTTGATTTTTCTTGTCCGGGACAAGGCATAATCTGTGTCCGTGAAACTGGCCCACTGTGTTGGAGGGGGGTACCTGCAAGATTACTCGTGCTTGATTGCTGTCGTATACACTACCGTTCAAAAGTTTGGGGTCATTTAAAATTTTCCATAAACCATATATGAAATTAATTTGAATAGGAAATACAGCACGAATAGAAACGAATAGAAACGAATAGAAAACATAGTAACTGACAAGGTTAGAAATAATGATTTTTAATTGATATAATAATTGTGTCCTTCAAACTTTGCTTTCATCAAAGAATCCTCCATTTGCAGCAATTACAGCCTTGCAGACCTTTGGCATTCTAGTTGTCAATTTGATGGGCACTTCTTACCTACCATTCTGTCAAACTGCTCTTACAACAGCTCAATAGGGTGGCCAACACAGTCACCGGATCTCAACCCTATTGAGCTGTTGTAAGAGCAGTTTGACTGAATGGTATGTAAGAAGTGCCCATCAAGCCAATCCAACTTGTGGGAGGTGCTTCAGGAAGCATGGGGTGAAATCTCTTCAGACCACTCCATTAAAAACAGAATACCAGCTGACTGATTCTTCCCTAAATAGTTCTTGCATAGTTTGGAGCTGTGCTTTGGGTCATCATCCTGTTGTAGGACGAAATTGGCTCCAATCAAACGCTGTCCACAGGGTATGGCATGGCGTTGCAAAATGGAGTGATAGCCTTCCTTCTTCAAGATCCCTTTTACCCTGTACAAATCTCTTCATCACCCAAAGCCCCCCCCCCCTTACCATCACCATGCTTGACAGATGGCATCAAGCACTCCTCCAACATCTTTTCATTTGGTCCGCGTCTGGCAAATGTTCTTCTTTGTGATCCGAACACCTCAAAGATTTGTCTGTCCATAACATTTTTTTCCAATCTTCCTCTATCCAGTGTGTTCTTTTCCCCATCTTAATCATTTATTTTTATTGGCCAATCTGAGATATGGCTTTTTCTTTGCAACTCAGCCTAAAAGGCCATCTCCCTGGAGTCGACTCTTCACTGTTGACATTGAGACTGGTATTTTGCGGGTACTATTTAATGAAGCTGCCAGTCGAGGACCTGTGAGGCTTCTGTTTCTCAAACAAGACACTGTAATATATTTGTCCTCTTGCTCACTTGGGCACCAGGGCCTCCCACTCCTCTTTCTATTCTGGTTAGATCCAGTTTGTGCTATTCTGTGAAGGAAGTAGTACACATCGTTGTATGAGATCTTCGGTTTTTGGCAATTTCTCACACGGAATAGCCTTCATTTCTCAGAACAAGAATAGGCTGACGAGTTTCAGAAGAAAGTTCTTTGCTTCTGGCCATTTTGAACCCGTAATTAAACCCACAATTGCTGATGCTCCAGATGCTCAACTAGTCTATAGAAGGCCAGTTTTATTGCTTCTTTAATCAGCACAACAGTTTTCAGCTGTACATACTTGCAAACAGGTTTTCTAATGATCACATAGCCTTTTAAAATGATAAACTTGGATTAGCAAACACAACGTGCCACTGGAACACAGGACTGATGGTTGCTGATAATGGGCCTCTGTATGCCTATGTAGATTTTGCATTACAAATCAGCCCGTTTCCAGCTACAAGTCATTTACAACTTTAACAAAGTTTACACTGTATTTCTGATCAATTTGATGTTATTTTAATAGACAAAAAATGTAAAATGGAAATTGCTAAGTGACCCCAAACTTTTGAATGGTAGTATATCGTGGTTGAGCAAGCAGTTTGACAAGAACCAGAACAGCTTTGCGAGATCAGAGGACACCGCCCATATCCCCTCACTCTCCATTCACTTCCTCCCACCACCCACATCTAAATCTCCATTCACATTTTCCCACCACCCACAACCCCAGATTCTCCATTCACATCCTCCCACCACCCACACCTCCGAAATCACCATTCACCACCTCCCACCACCCACATCCCCAGACTCTTCATTCACATCCTCCCACCACCCACATCCCCAGACTCTCCATTCACATCCTCCTGCCGCCCGCATCTCCTTCACTCTCCACTCACATCCTCCCACCACCCACATCCCTTTAGTCTCCATTCACATCTTCACTCCGCCCACATCCCTTCACTCACGCAGGAGGTACTCGGCTGCATCCTGGTCGTAGTCTGCATCATCTGGAAAATGATTAATTTTAGAGCACACTCCTCTTTTCAGCCCTGAGAACGAGAGAGAGAAAACAGAGAGATGGACAGAGGAAGATGAGAGAGATGGACAGAGGAAGATGAGAGAGATGGACAGAGGAAGATGAGAGAGATGGTGAGAAAAGTAATGGGGAGAGAAAGAAGATGGGAGAAGAATGTGAGCGCATTAGAGAGTATATGAGAGAGAAACAAGGACATATCTGGGACTTGCTGTTTGCACATTTTAAGTATTAATTTGAAACCTTTTTAAGTCTGTTAAAATAGCTCAAACCCAATGTTTTTTTCATGACTGTCAAATCAACCACAACCATCCCCTTGTACTCAAAGGAAAGCAACAGGCTGCATCAATAAAAACAATCTACAATAATCATGGAGTCATAATCATTGGTTTCAGCATGTTGAGCAGCCGCCTCAAATATGATCTAAAATGGCTGTGTTGTTGTCTTCTTTTGTCAAAGCTGTCGGTCGCTTAGGTAGCAAATGGAGAACTACTCTGATCAGACTATCACCACTGACTCATCGTTCATAATTGTCCTCTTTGACTTGATTCATTTCTCGCTGGCGTAAATATGCTAATGTTTAAGGTAAGCGGCACTTCAGACAAACCATATCACCTCCTGACTGTCTGACACTTCCCTCTGGATGTTCCTCTTAGTTTACTCATCCAGGTCACGCCTACACTGTCTTTCATGGCTCCGCTACTTAACAACCTTTTCGAGAGAAGAAACACCCTAATTTTCTAGAACATTTTGTAAAGATGCGGACATTCACACATTCACACACCCACACACACACACACACACACACACACACACACACACACACACACACACACACACACACACATACTGAACCATTAATCCGACCACCAAACCCATGAAAATACACTGAACACCCTAACCGGTCACTCAGGGCCGGCTCTAGTCATAAGTGACACAAGCGTTCGTTTAGGGCCCCCGACCTCTAGGATGTCTCCGACTAGCAGGGAGCCCCTGACCGATAGGGGAGAGGGGGCCCCAAATTAAATTTTGCTTCGGGCCCCCAAATGGCTACAGCCGGCACTGCGGTCACTACCCCGATGCCCTCTCCCCAAACAGCCTCAGCCCCATCCTCCTTACCCTCCAGGCAGCAGATCCTCCACAGGCCGGAGTGGGTGAGGGCGCCTGGGTCTTTCTTGTCCTTGTTGTTGGGGTCGTCCTGGGAGGAGTTGGCCGTGCTGTTGCAGATGAAGGCCCGCGCATACAGCCAGTAGTCGGTCCCGATGGCCACCGCCATCAGAGAAAAGGCTGCAAACGCCCCCAGAGTGGTGAGGACCACCTGGATTCCCTTCTCCCACCATACCATGACTGGGCCAGAGAGAGTGAGAGAGAGAGAGGGAGTGAGGGAGAGAGAAAGAGGGAGTGAGTGAGGGAGAGGAGGCCTGATAGTGAGGAGGTATCCTCTTGAATGGTGGGGGTTGGTCGGCTGTTTAATAAGAACACAAGTGATCAACCACAGCTGACCCAAAATTGACCTGGTGTCTTGCTTCCATCTCAATTCAATACTATTTAATGAAGCTGCCAGTCGAGGACCTGTGAGGCTTCTGTTTCTCAAACAAGACACTGTAATATATTTGTCCTCTTGCTCACTTGGGCACCAGGGCCTCCCACTCCTCTTTCTATTCTGGTTAGACCCAGTTTTTGCTATTCTGTGAAGGAAGTAGTACACATCGTTGTATGAGATCTTCGGTTTTTGGCAATTTCTCACACGGAATAGCCTTCATTTCTCAGAACAAGAATAGGCTGACGAGTTTCAGAAGAAAGTTCTTTGCTTCTGGCCATTTTGAACCCGTAATCAAACCCACAATTGCTGATGCTCCAGATACTCAACTAGTCTATAGAAGGCCAGTTTTATTGCTTCTTTAATCAGCACAACAGTTTTCAGCTGTACATACTTGTAAACAGGTTTTCTAATGATCACATAGCCTTTTAAAATGATAAACTTGGATTAGCAAACACAAAGTGCCACTGGAACACAGGACTGATGGTTGCTGATAATGGGCCTCTGTATGCCTATGTAGATTTTGCATTACAAATCAGCCCGTTTCCAGCTACAAGTCATTTACAACTTTAACAATGTTTACACTGTATTTCTGATCAATTTGATGTTATTTTAATAGACAAAAAATGTGCTTTTCTTTCGAAAACAAGGAAATTGCTAAGTGACCCCAAACTTTTGAATGGTAGTATATCGTGGTTGAGCAAGCAGTTTGACAAGAAGCAGAACAGCTTTGCGAGATCAGATCCTCTTGAATGGTGGGGGTTGGTCGGGTGTTTAATAAGAACACAAGTGATCAACCACAGCTGACCCAAAATTGACCTGGTGTCTTGCTTCCATCTCAATTCAATAGGAGTTAATTATTAACAGCAGAGGAAAAATGGCACTGTCAGTGCTGTGTCTCTCTGATGACTTGTAGACATTTGGAATAAGACTAATGGAGGTCTGCTGCCTGGTAGTTAACAGTTACAATGCTTGCTTTCTTGAAAACACTGACACCCATTTTATTGACATTTAATGTGCCGATATATGACATTATGGCGGTTGAGGCTGACATCATTCTGCTACCCCCTCTCATCATTTCCCTACCTGCAGCAAGCATCCCTATGCAATGAAAATAGCCACACCAGTGAAAGATTCCTGGTTACACACCGATTACTTGGGCAAAATAATGTTGTCTTTTGAATCCAGGCGCTTCAGACGCATGTGTTGAGTGTGTCTCACGTTAAGTGTTTTAAGTGTGTGTGTGTTTCTGGCAGAGTGTGTGTTACCTTGGGGCATGCCTCTGCCTTTTGCCTCCATGTCTGTAGCTTGCTGTTCCTCGTCAGTGAAGAGTGCGCCTTCAGAGTCCCCTCTGTCCAAGCAGCATCCATCGACCACTCTCCCTCTCTCGTTTCCTCTGTTCTCTCTCGGTCCCCACTCTCTCTCGGTCTCCCCTGTTCTTCCTCTCTCACTCTCTCTGGTTCGTCTCTAGGTGAGCTTGGATCAGCAGCTCGAGGCTCCGTCGGTCTCCTCAGTGAATGGCCATGGCACCGATGGGGATCTCAGCTTTGGTCCTGTGGGGGAAAAACAAGAATGAAAAAAAAAATGGATTTCATAAATTAATGTGACGTGAGAGGGAAGCCAAGTAAAATGTTCTTTCCAAACCTTGCAAAAATATAAATGATTCACAAAACAGGGTTTGCGCGTTCTGCAATGGTCCGCTTCCACATTTCACTGAGAAAGAGAGAGAGAGAGAGGGATATATAAAGCAAGAGTGAACGGGAAATAAGCAGGAGCGTGCTCTATTCCATCGCCATGGCAACAGTGAATTCCAAAGTCTACCATGGAACAGAACACAGCGAGCGAGGAGCGAGTGGGGGTGAGGGGCAGCTGAAACAGCTGAGGGGATTTTTCTGAGATTAAAATGAATATAAATACTGATGCTGAGGAACTTAGCCATTTATACAGCATAGACATGAACTGTATATACATATTTGTATATATTATATATAACACACACACACATATATATATATATATATATACACACACACACACACACACACACACATATATATATATATATATATATATATATATATTGAGTGAGTCATTGAAAAGCCATATGCTGTTATAAAATATACAGAATCCTCATTCTCTACTGTTCAATGAAGGGATTAATCAAGAGCATTTCAGATGATGACAAGCTTTTCGGCATCATTATGAAGTTGAGCTACACACGCTGTACATGAATACTTAGATATCATAATCTGCAAATGCCTGTACATACAGTATGGTTTATAAGGAGCAAACACAGGTATGTTTACAGTAATGACTTATAATGCTATGCTTTTGATATTATTCTGTGATGGATACGGTGTGCGTCAAACTATTTGTGTACTGCAGTAGGAACATTGTAATGACAATAAAATAGGCCAAAAGTTAGCGGATGGTCATCAAAAATGGTTTAGGACTCACAAGTTACAAGTATCTGTAGCTGAACCTAGACTGGGAGTATATTTAATCATTCATATTGAAAGCAAAATAACATTTTGGTTTTAATAAGTTGTTTGTCGTACGAATAGTATTCAGAGTGCAAGCAACCCAGATGCACAGATATGGAGGAGTTTTGCCATTGGCAACATAAACACAGGACGATGATCAAGGAAGATTTTGTTCAAGGACAAACCAGAACCGCACATAAATATATAGCTTTTGGGTTTCAACATAAGGATTCTTGATTGCGGTGATATTTAAGCAATACAGGCAGAGGGGTTGTGGTTAATGGCCAATATACCACGGCAAATGGCTATTCTTAAGTTTAAGTGTCTGGATACAGCCCTCTGCTATGACATGTTAGCCATATACCACAACCCCCTGAGGTGTTTTATTATGACCTGGTTAACAGGATTAGAACTGTAACATACTTTCTGTTATATCCATGGTATACGGTCTGCTATACCATGGCTTTCAGCCAATCATCATTCAGGACCCAAACTACCCAGTTCATGAATAAGAAAATCACAGTGCAGAGTGAACAGAAGCTATTGCACCCGCCTTGCAACAACATGAGGCTAACCTTGATATTAATTGCTGTCGGTCGCACTCCATCAAACTTTTCATAATACATTTGATTTTAAAAGATTGCACACAGAGACACAAATGCTGAGAGAAGACAAGAGACACACGTTTCTTATCTGTGGTTAACGTCCTCAAAAGGTCCCCCAATTGAATGTATGTAAAGTGAATTGTCAGCAAAGAAGACGTGTGGCAAATGGGGAAGACAGGCCAGTAACTCTGAACACTTAACTTGATTATGAGAATAGACAAGAAATGCACAACACCCTATGGTTCACCAGTTAAGCCTTTATGGACACAGACTGACCAAGAAAATATGCAGTGTACTGAATCATTGTACAAAGCCAAAATATTACCATTGAATTGATTAGCTGAATACATGGTCGAATAGAACGTTCTTTGGTATATGTTTTTTTAGAGCACAGGGGGATTGCAATCAGCAACCATAAACACCAGAAGATAAAAGAGCTTCCTCTGACTTCTGGTCTACGATCAATACATTCTGTTTATTAATACATCTAACACTTGAAACACCGGCATAAAAAGGGATAGGTGTGAGATGAAGAAACCTCAAAAAATAAATGTTTTCCAGTTAACATTTGCACTCTACCAAACTGTGCATGTTACATTTGATTTTGAGTAGTCTATTCAGACATAACACAGGTGATGCACATCAAGAACATTTGAGTGCTCTGCTGACGTACATGACCTCAAGGCTATTGATTTGGACATAGGCTGTCATCAAGTAGCCCCTACATTGGTATGTAAACATGACATAACTCTCATTTCAACTGAATGAATGTAATACTATTTGGAAAATAGCATAGGCTAAATATGTTATTTCGTTATGTGCGCTAATGCTGTTTAAATGAATACTTGTTGTGTAGGCTACCTGGAAATGCTCAGCCAACACTTAACGCGAACATTCATATTTTATTTATGCACATACAAAATGTGTATAAATAAGCACATTTAACACGTATTCTACTTAAAACGATTAGAAATAGTGCTAGAAGACTGTTGCTCGTCTTACCTGTAATGTTGAACTTCTGCAGCGGTGGACGAGCTGCGTGCGAGGCTTGGAAGAGGTAAGTGAGAAAGAACGTCGAGAGATGGGGTGGGAGTTGGACGAAGCGGTGGGGGCAGTGTTGAAATTGTGGTTTTTAATAAAATGTGAAATTCTCCGATTAATTAATTAATTGTAACATAGACAAGCGCTGTTTCAATATGGAGATAATACATGGATATTTATATTAAAGGTGGGAAGGAGGTTATACGAACCAGATCTTTTAGGTCGTTTTTAGGTACAGCCTCTGTAGTTTGGCTTCTGTAGTTTGGATTTATTGGGCCTACAAAAAATAGAAATAATAGTATGCCATGATAAGCTATAAGCATTGCCCGTTAGAGAAAGGTGTGTTATGGACTTGTAATACATATATCTTATGCCATTGTTTGAGATAAGTTTCACCACAGAATCAAATCATGTAAAGCGCGCCAATTTGAAAAGAAGTCAGCTTTGACTACCTGGCAAATTAATAGGCACATACTGTGCAACACCTGTGGAACAACATTGATCGTCTACACCAGGGTGCACCAAGAATGGGGGAAGTGGAGGGGTGGTTTGAACTATATGGAGACCTATTTGTGCCAATTTGAAAGTAATGCTAAATGAGAATGTCCTATGATGCTTTAAATCTTTCAAATCACGCATGAACTGTGCCACAAATAGTGTGAAATTTTAAAATAATAATAATTGTATAATACTTAGTAGAATTCATCAGCACCATCTGCTTGCATGACAGCTTCGCTTGGTAATGACATGTATTGTGTATTTAGGAACAATTTCAAACCCCCGGATTCTAAGTACTGGGGTTTAGGTGGGAGTATGCAAACAGCATCTTTTCCGAAGGGTGGTTGGCCACAACCAAATACATGTGACTTTATTACGTTATTCCCAAATACAACCAAATGCATAAAGTAGGCTACTTGACTAATAGCCAGTAAGGTAGGCTTGGTGGCTAGAGAGGTTTATCTACAAACATCAATCTGGGGAGATCGGAAATGTATGGTCACCATGAAATTTGTTAATAACAGTTGTAGTGCATTGAACTGCACTATTTGTGTTATTTGTTAATAACAGTGAACTGCACTACTGTATTATAATATGTTTTAGCGGAAACATAGTTGGTGACGAAATGAATGCTTAGCTTAAGCTAGCGAAAACATGAAATAATAGTGATATACCATACAAGCAAGATTTCAGCAGGTGGATTTGGGCACACATAGCATCTCGGCACCAGTTGGAGAAGAGGGTCAGAGGGGAGGCATCGGTGGCCTTCTCGTTTGATGGTTTATGGTGTAAATGTGGGAGGTATAAATATACAATGACACACATGCCAAAACACACAATTATTAAGACACAAGGTTGTTGGCAGTCATAAATTAAGCAATGGCTATAAAGGTAAGTAGTATCTCTATTATTCAGGCGGTAATTGAGACGTTTAAATCAACTGAATGAAGTGTATTTGTCCCCCTCAAACAGTCAGGAGACTAGTTAGAGCAAAAAATATTCAAGGATCGTAGGCAGAATTTCAGAAGTTGGTTAAATCTGAGGAACATAGTCTCTAAAACTAAAATGACCTCCATGCCAACAAGGAATTTGGACATATTGCCAGAAGAAAGCCTCAAAACCTATCAAGAAATAAACGTCAGTTTCTGAAGTTTGCAAAATGTTATTGGAATGTTGATTGGAACTGGCTATATGGTCTGGTCAGATGCATCTCTAAAGTAGTACACTCATATCCAAACTTCTGCGTTCTTACTATACATATCAGTGGGAATTAAGTTAGTGTATGCAAAGCCTCCTGAAAATGACTTGTAGTATGTTGTACTGCACTACTGACTTCTTCTATCAATGTACAGCCAGCCGGTGTGTGTGTTTCTGTTGAGCTAAGCAGGGTCTGTCCTGGTTGGCCCCTGGATTGGAGATCAGCTGCTGTAAGTGATATTGGAGGCCAGTACTCTTCCCTTTGGTATAAAGATCAAGTCCCAATGCCACAGGGCTGTGAAAGGAACATTACCCTTTATAGTGGCATCTTTCAGAACCAATGTTCAACTGGTGTCCTAAGCTCTCTGGGGTAACTAGACACAGCATGGCACTTATCGTAAGTATTGGTTGCAGGGTTAACCCCTACTCATGGTTTTCATCTGGCCCATCATCATGGCAAAGCGGCTCATTCATCCCTTCTTCTACCAATGCAATAAGATTTATGAAGTACAATTGGTACAGTACAGTAGTAAATGAATGCAATCAGTAATGTATGTACATTGCTCTGGATAAAAGTGTCAGCTAAATTACTCAAATGATATGAAATGGAAACAAAATATGATTTTATTTTCTCATTCCTGTTTTCCCGACTCAAAATATTATTTCTACAGGTGGTTTGTATGCAGAGGGCAGAAGCCACATTCAGTGGCACAGGCCATCGTTTTAGATAAACAGTCACCCTTGCCTTTCGGAACTGGAAAAGTGTCTTTGTCAAAAAAAACTTTTCACAGCTCATACACAGTACATAATGCCCTTTAAGGTTGACCTGGCGTAACGCTGACCTTAGAATCAATGTTTGTGGCAAGTAATATATCTGACACACTACGTTGGGGATGTTTGCTGATTCACGGTACTGGCTTCTTCCTGGTGTCCTGCTGCTCCACAGCTGTACCGTCTGATTTGCTGAAGGACAAAAGAAAACATTTGCTTCCTTCTTCAGCGGATCCATCTCTGATGAATGAAGTGATATTTGGGTCAATGTGGTTGTTGGAACAAAGTTGAGAGAGATGTGAATATTCCGGCAATATACTCGAAACAATCACAATAATGCTTTTTTTGACAGACCAATGCTGGTTCGGTTATGCTGCTATCGTATTGTTTAGGCCTATGTGACAGTGAACTCCAAAAGTATTTCGATAGTGACACCTTTTTTATTATATTTTTGACTCTGTTTTACAACCCTTTGGATTTGAAATTATACAATCACTATGGAGTTCAATTTCGGAAAAGTTGAGAAAAGTTCATCTCAAATGCGATTGGATCGACCTTCAACTAATCAAACCAACAATGCACGTGACATAGTACCAAAGTGCCATAATTCTAATTACCCGATAAACCAAGGAAGACCGCCTCAGTGGATGAAACAGAGCACTCACCATAATGTGTCTGATGTCTCAGGAACATTGCTGAGAGATTAGCTTGGATGTGTCAGTCCCAACCGTCTGCAGAGGAAGCCAAATTACAGAGGCTGGACCTAAAAACTACCTAAAAGATCCTTCGGAGTTCTGGAAAAGGTATTGTGAAAATTGAGAGAAAGATTAACATGATTGATTGCAAGAGAAAAGAGTAGTAAAAAATGGAACTGGCATACCAACTCATCTCTGAAATATGGTGGAAGGAAAAAGTTGTAACAGGTTAATTCAATATGGGCAATAATACCCTCAAATTAAAGCTGACAGTCTACACTAACTGAATTAAACAAAACCTTTTTCCCTACTCAACCTTCAGTTCTGCTTTAAACACTGGATTTCATAAGTATTCACTTTCAGTTACCTTTTTTTACATGTTGTAGTGTTACAGTCCCAAAGGAAATGTATTAAATTGGTATTCTCTGCCATTGAATAACAGCTCATACAAAACAAGGTACAAAATAATTTAAAACAAAACCCAAATAGATAACTCACCCCTGAGTCAATACTTGATACAACCATCTATAGCAGCAATTAAGATGGAAAATGTTGGTTAACAAAAACTTTCAAGTCTTGCCAGAGATTTTCAATTTGATTGTTTTTTTAGGATCTTTGTCTTGCTATAAGGATAACCTCAATTTCAGTGTTTCTGAAGATTTTAAAAACTCCTGAAAAGCCCAGTAGAAACCAAGATAATCTTTTTTAAATGTACATTTTCACTGGATAGCCTTCTGCCAAGAATACATGGCAATGACTTTACACACATTTACCTGACATAATCCCATTCTTCTATAAAGAGTGGAAACAGACTTTCTACCCCCCCAACCAGCCCAAATACAATGCAGGTCTTTCAGAGCACAAAGTGTTTATATCTACAAAACTCTAACATTATTTGAGGCGTACCTGGGTAATATTTGACCTATGGACAGTTTCTCCTATCCGAGTCATGGAACTCAAGCTCCTTCAAAGTTTACCACATTTTGTGACTTCTCTGACTACTGATCTCCTTGCCTGGTCAGTTTTAGGGGACAGCCTACCTAGGCACGATTGTGGTAGCCTGGTTCTTCAGAATTTTCTCCTGGACTGCTGGGGCTCTTGAACACAGCTCAGCTGCCACCCTTTGATGATTCCAATCAAGCCTCGTCAGGGGAAAGATAAAAGAACCACTGAAGAGCATGTCTGGGCAGAGGAAGTACGGAGAGAACGCAACACTACGACAAATAGGATGCAAGAAGACAGTAAAAAAAAAACTAAGTAGAACAGAGGTCAAGAAAACAAGGATACCTCCAAAGTCACCACTGTGAAACAAAGGATCCGCAGCCTTACCTTCCCCAGAGGATTGGCTGTTCAGTTTTGTTTTAGAACATTATCAGTTTTTTCCCTACTTATTGTTTTGTTAAATGCCCACCAGAGCCATTAATACATAAACCTGTCTGTTTTCTGTGTGAAATCAAAATTCTGCAATACTTTCTTGTGTAGACCAGTGACAGAAAAAAACAGTTAAATCCATTTTAGTTTCAGATTTTCACACTTCAGAAGTCCTTTGAGAGCGACAATTTGTTCACCAGGCATGTCGATATAACTCCGGCAATATTGGATCCTGGTTGGAACTGCTGAACAGAGAGCACTGACCTCTACTGTTTTCATCTAGATAGTTCACCTGCTGATTGACTGGGAAGATAGTGATTTGAGCCACAAAGCAGAGGATTTTATTTTGAAATGGTGGCACACTAGTACAGTATCGAATATCTAGAAACAGATTTTTTTTCCACACTCTGAAAAAACCTGATTGTAAATTAAACTGTTCTGGTTCTAATGGTAATGATAATATTATAGTTCCAAAGTTGTTGTTAATACTGTATGTCCAAATTAGTTTAAAAAATGTAATTCAAATGACAAACAGATTTTTTTGTTCCATTGTGCCTTTCAGTAATCAATCACTGCTGAATACCACTTACTGTTATAGCCCTTAATTTGCTCCCAACTTGTGTAATTACAGCAACAACAGTTTGCATTGTCACACTCTACTCTTCTATTTAAGGAAGTGATTTGTAGCACCCTAAATCATTTCTGGGGAAAAACACTCATTCTACCGCAGATACTATATTATGTACACTTTCTTAAAATACAATGCAAAAATTCAATATATGGACCTTTTAACATCACAAATCATACAGTCAATCCACTGTCTTTAGTATGTGTAAACCTGATGTAAAAATTGCTCATATACTGTATGCATGATGGGTACAAACATGCACTGTGTGTGGCAGTGAAATCCCACTGATTTTACGGTGGTGTGAAATCTTTGACACAAAATAGCTTTTAAACATGACCTGCACTGCAGCAGGCAGGTTGCAATTTTAGGAAATTTCAATCTACAGACCACAGTTCTGTTAGTTTTTGTCAAAGCAAATGTAATGAAGTAAGTGTTTGGGCTGTAATAATATTTTGTCTTCAATTACTTGAGTAGTTAAACTGACGCACTGTTAGAGGTACAGTCATTTGTGTAGCATTTAGAGGAGGAGATAGTATTCACTTGTGGCGCTTCAGTGCTTAAGGATAAAGAGTCAGAAATGTTAATTTCCATCGGTTGCATTAACCTGGTGGTTGTTTTCAGGTTGTTAATTCCAAGGTTTAAGAATGTTACATGCTTCTTCACATGTAGTCAAATCACTAAACCTTGTGTACAACAACACTGGTTCTTCACGCTGTAGAAACTCTATATGCTGTGAGAAACTGTAATCCATTAGTTTGTTTTCATGAAACCGCCATCAGAAACAGATTTTAAAAATCAATGGACATAATCAGGGTGTGTTAGCATTTTTTACTCTTAATCACCTGACATCAATAGAATTTCTACTTTGATTATGTTCATTATTATCTGTGTATTAATTACATTATGATCACTAATAAGCTTCTGTAAGAATTTTGTTCTATTGAATATAAGCCTGCCAAGGGACTATCCAAAATCCAACATAATAAATAGACTATGTTAGTCTAGGCCACAACTGTCTATGTATGTACGGGTGAAATATATTGCATACTAATGTGGGAATGAGGACAGGACCTTGGTCAGCAAGATCTGTTCCTATGGCATGATTGTGGCCACAACACAAGGCACCCGATCTTATCAATGGGCACAGCTATGGATAACTCCAAAGTGAAGTTGCTTGTGTCTCTCACCGGGTCCTTCCATTTGAAGCAGAACAGAAACACATATAGTTGTGCGGTCCGGAGGTCTGTTAAGTCTGATCTAGAGCTATGGTTGCCATGACAGCGTAGCGACATCTTATTACCATGTGTGACGACTTGCTTTCATTGTATGGACCTTGAGCAGTAGACATAATTTTACTGACCGTGGAGATATGTAAGGTGAACAGCAACAATGTGAGTTTAGAACAACCCATTGCACTTCGCTTGGGAGTTTATTTTTCCTAGTTGTTTTTCCTTCTTTGTGGGTGACTCCACAAACTCAGTGTTTGACGCTACTTAAAGGTGATATAACCATTGGTGTGAGGTACAGAAAGGGACAGTCTGCGGGGTTGAGTTTCTCACTGACCAAGATGTACTCGTGGCCCCGGGTTGACTTCAGAAGTGACCCCACGAGACTACTGTGACCGTGCTGGGGCGCCCATGGTGAAAGAGCCAGAGGGTCAGAAGAGAGACAACATATCACAGGAAGCCTTCAATGTTTCTCGTCAGACCTACAGAATCAGTATTTTGAGATGGACAAGAGGTTGTTTGTTATAATGTGCCGCCTGTTGTTGTGTAAGTCCACCTATCTGTGGCTGAAATTCTTGTACTACACTCATATCTTCCCCAGTCAGCAGGAATTCATTATTTGGGTGAATAGGAACATCAAAATGATTTACAGCATCCTGTTTAGTCTTTGTAAAAGATAACAGCACTTACAAATCAAAGAACGGCACTGCGTCTGTACCTCTAAATGGCCTGTATAACACTAGAATATTTTTCTTGTTTTGAAAACGATCAGAACATCTTATTGTCAGTGGAGCTGTGCCACTGCACAAATACACAAAGAACTTAAAGAAAAGGTGCTGATATTTCTCCTCTCATCTGTGCAGTAAATTCTTTGCTGCCTTTGCCTTCTCTGGGTCCTCTTTGTAAATCTCCCTTAACAAGTTTTCCTTTACAACAGTAATAGAAATATCGTCTACACTTAAACTGTCTGTACACATTTGGTACCACTGTAAACCTGGGTGTTTGTCAATCTGTTTTCAGATATAAATATATATATATATATATATATATATATATATATATATATATATTCTTCTTTACTTGCAAAATGTGTATTTTGCAACTAAAGAAGAAATGTATATTTTACAATTGTTCAACTTTTTTGGGATCCGAGTGCATGGAAGAGAGCATTCCTCCAGCTAACAACCACAGCTGAGTTTTGTAGGTGCTCAACCCGCCTCAAGATGTTGCTACAGTGCCAGTTGGCAAAGCAAACCTGTCTGACCATCTTTCCTCCCATGCTGACCCCCTTTGTGGTACTCCCCATCACACCTGGTACGCTGTAACTAGGATATGAAACCAGATCGCAGTGACGTAGCTATACTGCAATGCACCAATATGGAGCCCTTTAAAGTTGAATAGAATATAAATGAACAATATTGCCATTAATTTATATGAATGATTCCAGTAAAGTCTTGACCGATATATTTTCTACCGTACACACACACACACACACACACAGTTATGACTAAAACCTCATAATACCTTTACATCCTTGAATAAGCAAAGCTTCAGAAGACAGAGTGGCAATTGGCTTAAAAAGATCCTGAATATGTCAATGTCCAGTCCTGTTTCATATTCCAGATAAAACTGTTTGCGAGCAATGTCAGTGTCAATATGGTTTAGCATTGTGAATCTTTACTTTGTGAAGCTTTAAAAGTTCCTGACATCAGCGCTAGATGCTAGCTTACCTTCGTGGGTGTGTGTGTGTGTGTGTGTGTGTGTGTGTGTGTGTGTGTGTGTGTGTGTGTGTGTGTGTGTGTGTGTGTGAAGTTAAAAACCTGACAGATTTATCTGACCAGAAACACTGAGGACACAGACAGATTTACCCCTAGGATTTATTTGACAGCTGTAAAACAATGACATGGTTGTCAGCAACCCCCAGTCACAGATCCAATAACAACTCTCATATAATTCTAACATTGTACATGTTCTAAGTTATGAACAATCTCAAATTCATTAGTGCATTGCTTAGCAAAAAGAAATTGTCATCATTGTCATTATTACTATTGAGTCTTACCATTAATGTTATAGCAAATATGAGTAACATATTTACATTATTAATAATAGTAATGACAATAATAATGATCATATATGAATCATAAAAAAATTATGAATAACTTTGATCTACTTTTGTCAGGCACAGTTCCTATAATATGCTCAAAGAAAGGTTCTAAAGGAGAACATTTATAACAGAAGGAAGAAATGAGAAATGAGGCCTGTAAAGAGAAGAGACAGGTTTAACAAGTCCATCCCAGGTTACAACAATAGGGATTTGAGAGCAACAAACCAAGACAAATGATCAATAAAGTTCAAAAGGGTGGCTAGGAATGGATGGCAAGTGAGAGGAGGAAGTGAAGGCAATACAAAGAACTTGAGGAGGAAAATGAATATTAAGAGGGAAAAAACCATTTAATCTCTCTTTTGCTACAGACCCAATTTTTCACAGCTTCAATATAATTCATGGTATGAAGAAATCTCAATTAAACAGAACAGAAATACATAGGATACTCTTTTACTGGAAAAAAGACACAGTATTCATTTTCACAATTCTTATTGCTACCACTGTAATCTTGATATTTCTCTCCCTCTCTCAATCAATCGGGTGATTCTCACGAAACCTGTTTTATGATGTACTCTACAAATTGTTACAAAACCATGATGTATCTGCCAAAATCTACCATTTTCAGAACTAAAATTTCAAGTTTTGGTGCAATTGACTTATTTTAAATACAATTTCAACTTTTCCCAGAATGTATGCATTTTCAACAAAAAATGTTATCACAAAAATGTGTCTTGAATATATTCTCTAGTCATTTTAGAAATGTTACTTTAGAAAAACCTAAACACAACATAATGTTGCTGTAGTTTGTCCATAGGTCACAACAATTATATACTTAAGTTGAAATTAAACTACAATATTTAGTTTGTACAAACACAAGTTCGGTGGACTTTTTCCAAGTTCCTTTAAAAACATAAATAGGTTTTATTCATTTTATTCCCACATGATGCATCATGTGAAGTAGTTCTTACAGGAAATGAGCAGGATAATGTCTTTGTTTATACTGCATGCCTTCATCATACCCCATTTACTCCACTTGGCCTTATATATTCAGTGTTATAACTCAGGCCTTTACATTAAAGGAGCAATGTAAAAATTAAAAAACTAATACAAATGTACTGTATGTATTTTTGCACAGTAATGATCATTTTTCTGGAAATTGGTGTAAAATGTAAAATATCTGATTATAAAAAGTAATCATATGTATGAAATAGACCAGTAAAGATCCTAATCTCAGTGATCCAGGAGGACATTCTGTGAAAAAAAGGACACTTCAGAATGTTTTGTGAGAATGACCTAATCCTTAACCAAATCATAATAGGCTGAGTACATTTGAAACAATATGGATAATAAAACTATACCACTACACTATTCTACCTCTTATGATTATAGAACAAGTTGCAAATATTATTTCTGTGATAATCTTCTCTCCAGCAGGAGCCAGTCCTGTTCTTTGATAATTGATTAATATATTTTCCTCTATTCATTTTACATTTATAATTAAGTCATTTAATAGATGGTCTTTTCTAAAGCCACTTACAGTAGTGAGTGAATACATTTTCATACTTACTGGTCTTCATTCTAACATGTACATTGGCTGTCCTGGGTCCCAAACAAAATTATTTGTTTTCATCACTTATGCACATTTGTGCATTTGCTATATAATGAACAGTATAGGCATTAAAACACATTTGATCAAGTTATCTCATTGCAGAAAAGGATATGGAATTCTAAAAAAATATCAGTTCCTCATAGGAAAACACTTGGAATGTAATGCAATATCTCAAACTGAAAATATTGTAAATTGTATTTGTGTTTGTTAACTACATGTAGAGAGACATTTATGACTTTGTTATACATCTTTTATCAGGTATTATCAGCGTTTTATGCTAGAAAAGTGTGCATGTTATGATACAAAAGGCAAAATTCAACTCCGATGCAGAGAAATTAGACAAATGGCAACAACACTAGGGGGCACTACAGATACCCATTGGTCAGGTTTAGTGTTCATTCAGATCGTAATTCACTGACATAGATGCTTAAATATAATGACATAGATGTCATTAAATATATTTCTGTGCTTTATATTAGACATTGTTCAACTCTTATCAACCACTTCCCTTCTCACATCCTCATTCATGGTCTGATCATATATATTAATAAAGTTGCATTTACTTACACTATTATAATTATTATAATACAGACGCTTATAAACAATAACGATAATGGTCACAATCTTATTTTAATATTATTAGTAGAAACAGTAGTAGTACTTGCAGTCATAGCAGGACTGTTGTAGCTGGTGTGTGTGTGTGTGTGCGTGTGTGTGTGTGTGTGTGTACGTGTCTGTCCGTCGGTTGCGTTTTTAATATCAGAATACCAAAACAGAATAGGATGTAAACATGTAATGCAGTAGCTTGTATACACCCAGTCACAGTTAGAAGGATGACGTGAACATTTCAAAACAAACACACTCGTTACTGCATCAGTCTACTCCATCACTATATGGAAAACTCTTACAGCAACACCGAAGGTTAACAAAGACGCTCCATTCCAGCAGTAAGCAGCCATGTGCCACAGAATACGAACGCTCAAGTTAATTAGCAGTCAAAGGGGGACAATATGTCTAATGGCAACTGCAAGAAGCCCTCAGTCTTGGTGGTGAAGTGGGTGCTGTTTTATATTTTCAGTGTAAGCCATGACTTACGTAAAGTCAAGAATTTTGTCATGTTAGTCAAAAGCATAAAAAACAAAATTTTAGTGTTTTGCATGGATTCCCAACTGTATGCTGAAGCCTACACCGTGGCCATGTACTGTATACCAGTTGTAAAAGAATGGTACTGCAGAGGTGAACCTGATATGTTACATTATGTACAGTTTCAGTTAGTCTCAGAATCCTCTTAATAAACGTCTTCAGAAGGCTCCCGTTTCTGTACCTAAAAACGCTGCGGGAACGTTCGTCCACAACACTTTCCTCTTAAATACAAACTAATCCGAAAATGATGGAGCTAATCGTACGGCATTACACAGCTCGTGAAAGACAACCATGGGAAGGACTTCAACATATTGTTTTCCCCCCAGGAGTTAGAGAAAGAAAAATGTCTATACATTTTAAGTATAAATCTCTATGCATATACAATTTGTTCTTTGATGCTTGTGTGTGTTAGTGCTCGAAATGCTTTGCTTGCTCTTTCTGCTGAAAACGGCACCAACCCTTTCGAGTCGAAAACCCTTTCACCTCTACCTTTCCCTCCTTTTGCAATTTGGCTGTGTAATTATCATACCTCTTTCATTTCCTACCTTTCATAAAGTTTACTGAAGTGTTTGTCTTCATCTTAGGTATCATCATCAATTATCATCCTTCACCTGTCTCCTTTTCTTTCTTGCTCTCACTCATATCCGTCTTTTTCTTGATCTCCTAAATCTCCCCCTTCCATCCCATTGTCACTCCTCCCCACCCTCTGTGTGTGTGTGTGTGTGTGTGTGTTTGTGCGTGTGCGTGTATCTGTGCGTGTGTGTGTGCGCGCATGTGCTTCGCCTAGCACGGCGAGGCGCTCATGCGCATGTGTTGGTGGTAGCGTGGAGGAGGTTGGGCGGAGGGGGGCACGGCCATGGGCAAGGACTGGGGGGGAGGTCCGCTGGGGTGCGAGGAGGTGTGGTGGCTGGAGTGGAGGGGGCGCGAGGACATGACACGGTGGGGGTAGGAGGACGACGAGGAAGACGACTGCTGGTAGTCGGCGCCCAAGGAGGGGCCAGAGGGCGGGGCCTGCTGCTGGGAGCCCCCCTTCGGAGGCGGGGGCGTCTGGTTCAGCTGGATGGAGATGTCGCTTGAGACCTCAGACGCGCTGCGCCCACGCTGCGGAGGAGGCCACGACTCGGGGTGCAGGTACTGGCCGCTGTAGTCGCTGCACTCGGACAGGCGGGGGCGGTAGAGGGACGGGTGAGGCCGGTACATCTCCTCCTCGGCGTAGCGCTTCATGAAGAGGTACACTGACATGACCCCTGCCCCCTGGAACAGAGCGGAGGGAGAGAAAGGGCCATGATATCATGACTCATGAAGAGGTACACTGACTCATGGTAATTCGTGGCAATGACACACTGAAGCATCTTCATTAAAGAGACATCAGAAGGGACACGTTCGGTCACCATAAATTCGGGGCACTATGAGACAGCACAGTGAAGCCTTAAGAGAAATGTACTGTCGCGGAATTATATAAAAATGAAGTAGAGACATCAAATACACTAAACACTGTATTTTAATAAATACATTTGTAGGAGAGTTGTTAACAATTTAACAGGAAGTAGCAATGGGAACATTTTACAATTTATCCTTTAATTGGGGCAAATTTTTACAGGATGGGGGGTTGAAATAATAAGGTGAAGTACACAATACTGACATTATGTACTGTATCATATTGCTATACAACACCGGAGTAGCCGAAGTGGCGTAGCAAAAAAAACATTAAATAACAATGTGAAAAAATATTTATCATAGAGGCCGAGCTCCGGGCCCCCACCCCCCCAACCCCCCACGGGCCCTGGTGCAGCCGTACCCCCTGCACCCCTGATAGTTACTCCAGTGTTATAGACTTCATAATAAGACTGCAGGAACCCAAGGAGTGGCCAGAGGTAGCCTTTTTTGGTTGCCTGTCATTTTTGATAATTGACCTGTAAAACTGATTCCCAATCAATACTTTTTCTCCAAAATAAACATTGTATATGAAAAGATTGGGAATCAGTTTTACAATTATGAAAAATAACAATATTGACAATATGGTCTGAAAAATAAAAATATACAGTACACAGTGTTTTTGTTTTATGTATTTAAGCTAAATTTCCTAGGCAAGAATAAATACAAAATAAGTTACAGCTTTTTAAGTTGTTTATCATTTGATTTAAATATGTTACAATTAACACCATGTTATTTTGTCCCCTGGAAGATCTATTCATTGTTTTGAGTCAAAATAAATTATTAGACAATGTATAAAACACTAAATGAAACATTGATTTTTAATATTTATTTATTTTAACTGTTGAGGAGGATTCTACAATACACAAACCTCTCAGCATCATAGAAACCAATCCACAATGCACTGAAGACATAACAGTGCAGAGATTCAGCCCTCTGTGTAATATCCCATTATCAAAAATGCATTAACGTTGTGCCAAACATCCGCACAAACATTTACACATCATCCACTATTTATTGGCGACATCTTAGTACAACATTCTTGAAACTGGAGCTTGTTGATGCTGCCGCTGAGCGCTATTCCCCCCTCCTCCTCTAGCCCGCTGTGAGTGGGCGGAAGAAGGAAAGCCCGAACATTCATGTGACAACGGCAGCTTTTAAGCTGCCGCCATAACGGAGCTGTCATCCTCAAGTGTGCGCTATTAGCGTTTATAAATATTGACGCCCGCATGTCTGTCTGTCTGTCTGTCTGTCTGTCTGTCTGTGTGTGTGTGTGTGTGTGTGTGTGTGTGTGTGTGGGTTGGGTATCTAACAGTAAAGAGCTAGGTGTCGCTTGGCAGACGTTAGCGGTGAGCAGGGCACTTCCCTAGCAGGTGCCCTGACGGCCAAGCTCACCTCTTTGAGGAGGAAGGAACTGGCAGCGAAGGCAAAGGACCAGCCGTAGTGGTAGTGGAAGAAGTGCTCCGGCTCCCTCGGCCGATTCATCACCTCATCGTTAATACTGGAGATGTAGAGGACCAGGCCCACCACCAAGCTTAGCCCTGAGCGGTGGACAGAAGAGGCCAGGTGAAGGGGGACGGAGAGAGAGACAGGCGAAGATATACAGAGATGGAACCGAGAGAGGGAGAGAGGAGGACGCGAGGTGGGAGGGGGGAGGAGAAAAGAATGATAAGTAAGAATGAGAGAGGGAAAGGTGATGAGGAGAAGGAGGAAGGGAAGGGGAGAGGAAGTAATGCCAGAGGCCAGAGTGGGTGGGGGAATGTGTCAGAGAGTGTGGACATGTCGGGCAGGGAGGATACACAAGGAACAAGAAGGAGGGGGAGTAGGAGATGAAAAGAGAGGTGGAAAGACATTGTCAATATTTGGTCCAGTTTGACTGCTTGTTGCCTTAGTTTAGAGGGTGAGACAGCCAAACTCAGTGGTCTCCTCAAAGAAATGAGATAAAAAAACAATCAATCAGATTTGTTGTGCCAAATTCAGTAGTCCACTCAATGATAGAAGCATTGAGGACAACCCATTGTTTTTGTAGAACAATTATATCATGATAATTAGAGTCACTGAAATCACTGAAGTCACTGAAATCTTCAATAGTTTTTGTAATTATTGTAGCTTTGGAATTAGGATTTCTTTTTAAATTTATTGATATAGCATCCGTTTTGTACTGCATATACTTGTCCATATGACACAAGCTTTTAATAGATAAACACATTTTGGTCAAGAGAAAATAGGATGAATAATCAAAAAACATTTGGTGTTATTTTCTGTTAAATCTGTATACTGCAATTACTTTTTTTGACAATGGTAACAAGTTTTGATGCCAAAACCTTCATAAAAATGGTAGTCACTAAGCTGATGGTTAAATTCAAAAAACTGTTTTACAGCTTTGTTTAATTGTTTTAATTATACAATTTGATATATTTTACATATGTAATAAGGCCAAGTAGTGTGCCAGAGATAACTACTGAGTGACAACTGTAATCTCAACTGATAATCTGAAATACCCAAAAGGGACATTAGATGTTTTTGTGATTAGATTACATTACATCGCTTAAATAAAACCCCTTAATGGGATCCATAAAATCCAACCATACGGTAGTTTACTGGTAATATACACTCCCTCTGTAACTCTCATTAAGATACAATGCAAATGACCAACCGTTGCTATTAATTCTAACACAGCTGTTCTACATTACCTCAATAATTGCCACTGCAGCAAATACCCGTAAGCGTTTTAATTGTTTACTCAGTTAACTCACAAAAATAACTTTTGTTGCAATGTTTCTGTTTTAACACAGAAACGAGCTTGTGTGGTCCGAAACTTCGTTCACTGGACCTATTAAAAAACAAAACCATAAAACAAGCGAACCCTCAAATCTTCCCCTTGAACTGCATGTTAATTATTCATCCTTTTGAATACAACTGCCTCATTACCCATTCTGAATGGAAACCCAATTCCCAACAAGCGTCTGCCCGCTCGGATAAACAAGGACGACATACTACAAAAAGAGAAGCTGGAAGAGAAAGAACCTCATTACAGGATGTGTCAGCGCTTCTCCCCAGCCAGCCATTGTCAACTGCTGCCACTGCCTATGACCCTAAAAATCCTCAACCACCATTAACCAGCACAGCGGACCCACTGCATAATCAGCTTTGACCAGCCCCACTACAACAGCAGAAGCAGCAGGAGATTCAGGCAGCAGCAACTACTGAAACTCCCGGGGACTGGTGGCCTGGCTTTCCCTTTCAGTCTCAGCAGGGGGAACTGTGGCTATCTGCTGCTATCTCTTCGCCTCACCTACTGTACTCCTCTCTCAGCACTCAGCCCTTCCGCGTGGGTGTGCTGCCAAGAAAAAAAGAGCCTCCCTCTATTAAGAAGGGCGTTTAAATTGTCTCCCATTCTACTGTGTCAGAATGGTTTGGGTTAAGGGAAGGTGTACGGAGAGCTGATCCTGAATGAGGGTGTATGTATGTTTTGTTTCGTCAGGAAATGTTCAGCCTTTTGTGTTGGGAAATTCAAATTACATTTAATTCTATGGCAACCGCAAACCTTTTTTCTTGAACAATGTCATGAAGAAAAAGCTGTCAGTTATGTTAAAAAAGCTACAGTGAAAATAATGAAAACAAAATCATTATCTTAACAAAGTCCGGTCGATATGTCAAGTTGTTCCCAGGGACTCATTATCTGAAGCCGTTATGGTTTAAATTATCTGTCTTAAAAACTACAACAACAACAAAAACATATTTGTTAACTCCTGGAACACCATTCATTCAAGGTGCGCAGCTGAAACTGAGTCCAATCGTTCACCACTGCAGGTCAGTAATAAGGACAAGATGGGCACGGAACTCCTCTGGCAGCCACATATCACGCTATGCTAGCATCTGTTATCGAGCCATGCAATATCCCCAAATAGAAACTGATGTCATCCCATAGACAACTGAGGGTCGTCACGAGTTTTTAACAAAGCCACCAAATGAACAAACAATCAGAAGGGCCACACTCCCCTAACAGCCACACAGAAGCTATGTTGCTTACATGTACGTATTTATCTCTCATCAAATGACACATGAACATCACTGAAACAACAGCCAACGGGAAACTTTCATCATTACCTTTTGATCTTCAAAAAGCATTTGGCTCCTTACCCGAGAGGATGAAGAAGATTCCGGAGATGAAGGCCAGGATGGTGCGCTGGGGCCGAATGTGTCCGATGTTACTGATGACGAAGGCAGTGAAGACGAAGAGCAGTGACACCATGGGGAACGGTGTGGCCGTTCGTACCATCTCTGATGACGTGAAGAAGATGGAAACGGGGAGAGAGAGAATGAGGGGAAAAGATAAGAGAGAAAGATGAAAGACGAGAGAAAGAGAAAGCGCGGCTCTCGGTTGGCACAGTTGTAAAGTCACCTCCTCGCAGTACAGTCGCGTAATTACAACCATGAGTTCACATCCCGGTCAGGACATGATGACAATGCCAGGGGCCTTGCATATGGTGGCGCAAATTGGACCAGTACCATCCTGGGTTGGTAGGGTTGGTGTCAGATAAGAGTTGACTTGCCTCACCACATTCTTCCAACTCCTTGTGGTAAGTCAGTGAATTTGCTCTCTTCCAAATAGTCCATGGTTGGGTTAGAAGTGTGATAAGAAGAATGGCTTGGCAAGATTTCTTTCAAAGGACACATTTTGATCTTGGACTCTCCTGAGCTTGCCAGGATTCGCTCCGTTAAGCAACAGTGTTCATTTTGGCCGCTTTTTAGTGACTGTAGTTTTTATCAATAACTCCGGGCAACAGGTCTACTGTAGTTGGACAAGGCTGTCTGATTCTGCACATGATGGAAGTAAGAGGTGGCCTAATTATGCATTATTTCATAGGAAGGAAGATAGCAATGGCTAAAATGATTTTTTAGTCACATTATAGTAATTAAATTTTTCCTATGAAATAATGCATATTCAGGCTACCTCTTACCTTCCATCATGTGCAGAATCAAAAAGCTTTGTCCAACTACATTAGGATTGTTCAGAGTTTTAGTATACTGATAATAACTCTAAGAGCAAAAAAGGTGACAAAATTAGTGAAAAAAGATATAAGATATCTTTATATCTAGAGTTCAAGATGAAATAAAGAAAAAAAGAAGCAGTTATTTTCTCAATCACACACAAGCATGTTCTCATATAATAACATGATGCGTTTTAGATACACAAATACAGAATATTCATACAAAATAGACAATTGCCTACATCTTTTGTGTCAAAAATTGGTCTAAGACATGCAATCCAGGTAACAAAGGCAAGAAAATTGCCATTCTGGAAATGTATTTAAGCATTTGACCATTGTTTTTTCTCTACGTACATCTAAACAAAGTTACCAAAATCACCAACAAAATTAATAAAACAACATTGCATCCAAGGTTGAGTGTCACACTGGGACAAAGTGAAATGAAAATGAGAATAGGTTATATGTTCATTAGGAAATTAGTTCTGTTACAAGCTTCTTAAATGAAATACGTAAAGAAAGAAACTATACATAATATAAAGATATACAATAATATACAATTATATATATTGTAGGTGGATTTTATAAATTGTAGCGGTTTTGTTGTTATTATTCTGCTGGAGCTATTCCCTTGTAGCCATTCTGTTGTAGCTGTTCTAAAGTACCTGTTCAGATGTAATGTTCAGTTGTAGCAGTTCCTTTGTAACTGTTCTGTTGTGTCTGTTGACTAATAACTTAAGAGTCCTTATTACAATATGTGGTCAGCTTGTCGGCTTGAGCTAAACGTCTAATTTAAATGTACGGTAAGATTATGAATCATCAGGTTGTGTTGTGCTGTCCCTCCAGGCATGATGTGCACTAAATCTTACATTTCTACCTCATGCCGTTGTCTTGTCTGCTCATTTAACAATGTGTTGCCATCTTCTGTTGCTGCCATCTTTTACTATCACCATCCTGGGTTGTTTCCATGGATCCCCTACTGTGAAGTATAGTGGTGTCCCTGAGGTACCTGAGCAGTTAGAAGGACTTCCACTTGTGTTGTTTGTATACTTCTAAAAATCCGCACCCCCACCCCCAAAGGAAGCCTTCTGACTCTTGACAGGAAGCCATTGTAAATTAGAATGTGTTTCTGTTTAACCTTCCTGGTAAACTAAAAGGACAATATAAAAAAAATGAAAGTCCCAAGTAAATCAATGAATTATACATGGAAAACATCTTATCACATCCTTTCACATCCTTAGTTTCTGATAGGACTTTAATGTCTCTTTGAGTTAGTCACAGACGTTGACTTCAGTTGGTGTTTGCCACAGTTGTGTACAGATTATAATGTGTTATTTAATACTAGCTCTGACCATTCTAATTCAATTGTATTACTTGTCAATAACGAAGAAAGGAAACCTTATAAAAGAACAAACAAGTAAAGTTCATTCCCAAGGGTATATTTCCCTCCGTTTATCATTCCCTACAGGTTGTATGATAGTAAAAGATCTACACATGTAGACTGTGGTACAATACAACATAATAAATGTCCTTGTGTATCTGCTACCAATCCAGGTTTGGATGGCAATATTCAGTCATTTTTCAAGTTTCCATATCTGGAATAATTGAAACAGTTAAATAAAGAGAACCTGCGCAGTGTTTATATCAAAGCGGCTGGGAACAATGTCAACTCCTTGTTTCCTGGGTAGGGCAAATAGGTGTATTAAGCAGGGGACAAAATGACATGCAGTGCATGTGGGGTTATTTTACTAGAACGTTCTCCCTGTTGCTAGGAGTCACAACTTACTCAGTATATTTGCAGTGTTCTCCGTCACGATATCAATCTCAGCTTCAGTGGTGAAGTATTCTGATGCTACACATCTTCCCTTCTCAGGTCCTTAGAGAAGAAGAGCAAGAGAGACAGACTGAGAGAAAGGCCAGGTGGAAAGGTGAAATACGGTTTTATACAGCAGATGAGCAGAAGAAACATATGGGTTCGGAATGGAGAAAAAGTCATTAGCCTGGAATGGTGGACCAAGTAGGAGACACTTCATCACACTGGCACAAAGGAAAACAGTCACACGACAGCAACATTTCTCATATTTCACCTTGTGTACCAGGCACCAGCACAAACGATGTCATTCCCCTGGAGGGCAACAAATAACCCCATCTATAGGAATGCGTGTGAGCGTGTGTGTGTGTGTGCGTGTGTGTGTGTGTGTGTGCGTGCATGCGTGCGCACTAGTTTGTGTTCTTCCTGAAGCAGAGTGTTTCTTTAAGCAGAATGAAGCCTGTAATGGCAACTAACATGCAATATAGTACCAGTCAAAAGTTTGGACATACCTACTCATTCAAGGGAATTTGTTTAGTTTTACTAGTTTCCACATTGTAGAATAATAGTGAAGACATCAAAACTGTGAAATAACGTATATGGCATTGTGAATTCCATATGCGTAAGAAGTGTTAAACAAATCAAAATACATTTATATTTTAGATTCTTCAAAGTTGCCACTCTCTTGCCTTGATGGCAGCTTTGCACACTCTTTGCTTTCTCTCAACCAGCTTCATGAGGTAGTCACCTGGTATTCATTTCAATTAACAGGTGTGCATTGTTAAAAGTACTTTTTTGACATTTCTTTCCTTAATGCATTGGAGCCAATCAGTTGTGTTGTGACAAGGTAGGGTTGTCATACAGAAGGCCATCATTATGTGTGACCAAAATAGAGAGAGAAAAACAAAAAGACAGAGTTCATACAATGTATTTCTAGGTACGTGTTGAAATGTGCAGCTATGCACTGCATACATTGTCAACTGTGACATAAACCATGTTTTTATATGCACTCTACTGAATGAGACATAATGTACTAAACGTATAATTTTACCATACCTGCCGCAAAGCATCGTGTGTGCATGTACGTGTGATTCTGTAATTCATGAATATATGTCTTGCGTGACAAGTGATCCGTGTACATACAATGTGTTTCTGTATTCATGAATATGTGTATTCATGTATTGCTTTAAACAGTACCTGCCACATAGCATCGCATGCGAGTACTCTATGTGGTTATTTCTTTACAGATATCTTTACACACAATATATAAACGACCTGTATTCCAGTACACCACAAAGCATTACACTAATGCTCTCATAAAAGGTGCTAATTGTCCCCAGATGAAACCCATGGAAATAACTTTTTTCGGTTCTGCATGAAGCCCTTTTCAGTAATACAAGGTTTCAGGTGGAACCCTTTCGCCACAAGCCATTTGTAAGTAGAACCTGTTCACCAGCAAAGGGTTCAACTTGGAAACATAAACAGGCATCCTTTAAGGAAAAGCAAACAACTATTAATCTTTTCTCTTTTACATGTGAAATACTTTTTTGATGTGCATTGCGGTGTATACCTGCCACGAAGCAGACCCTCCACATGCCAGAGTGCAGGGCCATCTTGACCTCCATGCTTTGGTTCTGCTGCAGAATGATACCCTCCTCCATCAACAGCCAGTAGTCTGTAGACACAGCCACTCCCACCAGGAGTAGGCCACACGCCCCAAACACGGAGGAGAGGAGCGTGAGCGCCCGCGTGCTGAACGTGCTCATCTGAAGAGACGAGAAAGGAGGAGAAATGAGAGGGACAGGGGTGAGACTTGCGTTGGGGCCAAATCTTATTTCAGTTGAGGTCAGGGGATGAATGGAAAACGGGATGAACCAGATGAAGGTCAACTGAACTACACTGTAGGGCTTTTTTATCGTGATAACTCAACAATGAAAGAAGAGCACACAATAGACGGGATACAAAAATGTTCAATGAAATAGAGAAAGCTGACTGGATGACCACTTTCATCGTCTTACGTGTAGTTTAAGGTAACCTGAAAATACATTTACACAAGTAAAATGGGTGCTTACTTACGTTGAAAAATTCATAGAAAGTTAGTTTTTTTGTTGATAAATTGACCCCTAACACATTTCAAATTGATGAAATATATTGCAGACATGAATGTAGACACAATCAAACATTCGTGACTTCCTCCTACACCTTTCAAGCGATCAAACCAACGCTGATATGTTCAGAAAGACCCAACTTGAGTTGCTGTCCATTTTATGAACTATGTTTACTTGTACATTACAGGGGGAGTGGACACAATAATGAAAATACCTAACAATGTATTAACATCAAGGACGTAATAAAGTTTATGGCCACCTATTACCTTCAGAACAGCTCCAATACTTCTTGGAATGTTGTCATAATACAGGTTCTGAACTGATTGTAGTTGAATATTGCATCATTCTTCAAGAAAGATTCCAGTTTTTACAGGGATGAAGGAGGTGGAAATCTAATTCGCACTCAGCGCTCTAGAACCTCTCATAAAGATTCTGTGATTTTGGTGATTTGGGAGGCCAAGGAAGGCGTTTGACATCATCCTGGTTTTCATAAAACCACTCTTGAATTCAAAAGCCTCAGGGAAACAGAAGACTTTATTCAAAGCTATAAATACAAACTTTACAAGCTTTACTGCTACCCTAAAGTGAAATTCTACATAATTTTTATTAACTATAGATTATTTTAATGTGCATAGTTTGGCTTGTGTTAATTAAGCCTACAACAGTATCCCTTAAACCATTAAAGCTAGAGAGACCAAACCAAACATGTTTAGGTTATCCCAACTTAAATGTCTTAAACATTTCTTGACTATGACTATATTAATTTGCCTAATTTGATATTTAGCGTTAATTAACTCTAAAGCATTAACTCTTGAACCCTTCCTCACCTGTTTAGCCTGGTTAAGGTGCATAATAACTTTGCATAAGGTGAGAAGCAAACCCACAGAGAGCAATTTATTACAGAACATGATGACATCATGCCGTCTTGCAGACGTGACAATCAGCCTAAAATAAAGTGACTAAAAAGATTTCCTCCTAAATGGAAACATGGAAAAAAAAATCATGAGATGGCCATAAAAAATACCTACTTGCATTGCTGAAAAGCAGTTAGGAAACCATTTTTATGGTTTCATTTATTGTCTTTAAAATATATTTTTCAGGAATTAGAATAGAAAGTGGTGAAAGACAGAGGAGGGGGTTTCTGCTGAAATAGCAGTGGGACAGATTAGAACCTTGTTACAGGGCCGGGCCTGGGCATAAGCAACATAGGTGGTCGCTTAGGGCCCCCGCCTCTAGGGGGCCCCAGTCCGAATGTGAGCCCCGCACTAATAGGGAAGAGGGGGTCCTGAAATCAAATTTTGCTTAGGGACCCCAAAAGGCTAGGGCCGGCCCTGCGTATACACGTCCCGGAGGCAGAGGCTTTGACTGCTGGACCACCATAGGCCGCCAGTGATAAAGTCTTTGCTGCTAAATGTCTTGTCGGAGTCGGTTCAAACGCAGGCAGTCTCATTACAACATCAGTTTTAAGACAAAGTGGCCTTGCTTAATTTCTAAGGAACTTTTTGTCCTAATTTCAATGATAAATCTGCACAGGAAGATCACAGGGAGATGCAACGCTGGGTTCTTTCCGCATAATTCGCCATGCTTCCCATGGGGTTCTGACACTCTAAGACAGAGCAGATCGATCTCCCGATTTCGAGCTCCAGAGAGCGAGGGGTGAATCGGGAAACAGAATCGGTCCAAGGCCGCCGCAGATCTCCTTATTAGGTTCTATTACGATGAAGAGGTTTTAAATCCGAGGCAAGCTGGCATCAGGGGCATGAGGTTTGGGGAGTTGGCATATGCTAAGCCTTCCGGAGGCACAGTTGGGGGGAGCGGTGGTTGGTCGATAGCGGTTGATGACACAGAGCTCATCAGTCTCTGGAGTATACAAGGAACAACTGATCTGGCTTTGGTCTGGCAGGTGCCCTTTTTCCGAGCTGCAGCTCGGCACTATGGTGCGGTTCAGGACGTGGCCGCGCCTGCTGAGATAGATATCAATTTTTTTGCTTGTCACACCCATCTGGCTGCTATTGCTATGTGTATGGATATATTCTGATATTCACAACAGGTGTTCCAGGTGTCCCCTTTTGTGTCTAAGCACGCTAGCCTAACAGGGGGACTCCACAGCTGTTAGCTGTTATCGCAGGAGGTCCTCCAGGGCAGTGTCAGTGTGACCCAGACTCGACAGATGCGTTCCCGCGGGGCTATGAGCCAAATGTAGGTCTCCCGGAGGGGGTAAATTACGCATCCTAACGTTCGGTACTGTCAAGCCTCCTTTTCGACCGTTGGGGATGGTGGACCTCAGGAGCCCTTATACAAGACGGTAATGGTCACGTCTCTGGCCGAAAGCTCTGAGGGTCATAATACGTTGTCGGTGCACTCTCCCTGTTTGGTGGTTCCAAGGGGTGTACACGACGCATCATTCACGCCTAAATAACGGTTTTAATGTCTAACAAGCCTCTGACATTACAACTGATGCTTTGCCTCCCAAGGGATCTGTTTGTGCTGCCAACTCTGTCTACGTAGCCAGACCGGTGCCAGGTAGGTTCTGTATCTCTGTGGTATAGCTCACGGGGTGGGTGCCGTTATTTACATATTATACAAAACGACCTTACAGGGAAACATTTGCCCTTTATGAACACTTTTTATGAAACATGATCTCATGTAAAGCTACATGAGAACTTAACTGAATCATTTTTAATCACACAAATGTTCGTAAATGATAGGCTACTCTGTTTGTTTTTACAACTAATTTGGATCTTGGGCAAAAGTGCTAATCTGATTGGTTAAAATGACTGGCATAGAATTGGGCTGCCATTGTAAATGTAGCTGGTTGGATAGTAAATGTATTAATAAAAATGACTGCTCTTGAATTCGTCCAATAGCCTAGGCTGTAGGGAAACCAACTTGCCCAGTGATTAAGATAATGAATAGAGGTTATGCATTGCCCATGAGCTTCTGCCAAAAGCTTTCTCTCTCAAGAAGCATATCATATTAAAACAGTTTTGCCCAATATAGTTAAAATATTTGGGAAGCCATGTTGGGGACAAGTGAAAATTAGGCTGTTCTGAGTGTTTCATGTAGGAAGGATTATTAAGGGGGTTTGCAAACTGCCCTTAGTAGCCTAGCTTATTATCTTTGTCAGCCTAGCGGCCTAATGATTTCTCAAATAACTTCTCTCATATTCCAGCACAACCAGTCATGATGTTTGCATCTGAATGCCAATCACTTAATGAGGTGCTCTTGTTGGCTAACCGCACACATTTCACCACTCAAATAATTTCATCATCCAGACTTAAAAAAAGACGGCATTCGGTAGCTAGGCTATCATTAGGCCAACGATAGATGTAGCCTTTCTGTGTACACAACGTCTAGTCTTTCTTCAGCCTTCTTGTTGACCCACAATTAAATTTGGGCACTTTGGAGTTTCACTTACTTAAACATGACTTGGAAGCAGATGTGCCCTGAACGCAGAAATTAATGTGATTGGTTGACTCAATGGAGAGGGCGGAACTTGCATTTTAATTTGGCTGAATGCTCCAAGTAGATATTTGACCACGATTCGTGCTTGTCCCTACCCTCAACCTTAACCCCAACCCTAACCTTAACCCCAAACATAACCTAACAGTTTTACACTTAATGGAAGATAAAGTCTATTTCGCGTTTTCAAGTAAATTTGCAAATATTCTTGCAATAATACTTGAGCGACACACCAGTGTATCGCTCAGGGCTCCGGCCAATATAATCCCTGATATCGCCTATTGGAATGGTTGGTGACGTCTTGAACGTTATTCAAAGTGTTAAATAGGGAGATTGTTTGTGCTGCTGCAAGCTAGACATTAGTTGACTTAATTTTTTTTGTCAATTCAAAATACATGAATATGGTTAAACCAGGCAACAGATACACATACTTCAAACTATATAAACACAACAAATGTTTAGGTGATGCCTGGGTTAACCCCTTTCTGACCTTAGGTCAGCTACTCTAGGCCATCTTATCTAGAGTCCATTGAGCTGGCATTGGGAGTGATGGGACTTAAGGTCTTTTGTGTAGGAGGAAATACTGTTAATGTCCTAATTTTTCCCTAACAATTAGAGTACATTTAGTATTTTAGTTTATAGTGTGTATGTATTTCCCACTATGTTGAGGTAAAAAACCGAAGTATAACGCTTTGTGCATGTTAACCATGTATGTTCACGTCATCGTAACCAATCAACCACACTGCAATTAAACATTTCTTTAACTAGCGACACTGATTTCTGTATGTAAGCTATGCTACCAGCTTACATGAATGGGATGTAGCATTTAGCAGGCACACCTAAACTTGAAAAGGACAATTTCTAAATGTTATGCAGGGAAAACAGCCAAATATATCCAAGTCAGGCTTGAGTAACTTCCTTGTGGGCCTGTTACAATAAATAAACCATGACAGATTTGACAAATATCCACTTTGTTAGATCAGAGTTTTTGACTGTGAGCCAATGACAGCATCCTTCTTCTATGCCCCACGGTCTAAGTTCCATTGACCTCTTTACAGGAAACATTCCTTTTGTACCTTTTTTACTTCCTTCAAGGAACATGAGTTAAAGATGTGATATTTTTGGTCTTCAACTCATCTTGAAAATTCAGACTAAACTGGAGACTAACCTGCCAGTGTGTAGAAGTAATAGGAGCCACATTTCCAACTCCCCTATATTATTCTTTGTTTTATTTCTATTGTATTCATTATTAATAGACAGCACAGTGAGGATAGGGGAGTGGGGGCGCTAGAATAGCAGTACACCAAATTCAAACCCATCATGCAATAGTATGTTTGTTCCAGAGGCCACTAAACCAGACTGAATGCGTGCTTACCATTGTGAAATGCACCTGAATGAGTTTATATTCCAGGCTAACATAATGCTGACTAATGGACTGGTACCTAACTGGTGAAGACATAAGTGGTGATAAAAGCAACACAGGGACCACTCGACTACCCCGGCCCACTGCGCTCTCCGACAGAATGACCTCATTATCACGGAGCAGCGTGCAGCGAGTTGGAGGTGAGGCTCCTCCACTGACGACAGCGTGGCTTTTCTCACTCAAGAAAATCTGCAAGAACGGGAGAGTTACCGTGGCGCCGAGTGTATGACCTCACCGCTCAGTTGAGATGCAGCAACGCACATTCAGCAACGTCAGAATGGATTTTTCTCACTCAAGATGACTCACCGTTTACAAATATCGGATACGGTAAAAAAAAACAAAGAGGAAAAAAGCCGGCCTGCTTCGCGCGCTTCAACCCGGTCAAGCCAGATCCTTCAGAGAGTCAGAGAGAATAGACACGGTCACCTCAACGAGAGAGTGTGAGAGGTTAAAGAGTCAACTTTCCCTCAGAGCCACCTCTGATGATAGGAGCAGGAGGTGAGGAGTGGCAACAGTATGTGTCCGTTGTGCTCAGTTGTTTTGTATGACACATACTTCTTTGACTGCAAGGTCAAATGGACAGCGAAGCTGAGGCACACTGCCGAATTGGAAGGGGAGCTACGAAAGGGCTTCTGCTGGAGCGATATGTACTGGTGTGAGTGTTAGACATGGCAGCCAAGGCAGTGAAGATACTGGTTTTACACAGATGCTGCACCAATTTGTGGTAAAACGCCAGTTTTTCTTAGACACAAGGGCTTTTCCCACTACTTTGCAGAAGCGGGACAAACCAAGCTGGACACAGTTGCTGTATCCATTCTGAAAAGAAAAAAGCACAGAAAAATGGAAAATGTCAAAGCCTGTCATGTCGGGTTTAGTTTGGCATGAGGTGTTGAAACAGTACTGTAATACAATGGATAATGTCTGGCCTTATGGATGGAGAAAAATAAATTACAGCGAATATAGAGCAAGAGGCATGGATTGTGGACAGTTTCAATTAATTGGGGCTTATTCATTATGCTCTCCACTGTTCTGTACATGTTAAAACAAGGAAAGGTATGAAATGGTAAACTCCCTGTATTCATCCCAACTGGACTGATTCATCAGTGTTTTGAAATTCACTGGGTTTTTAGTAACGAGAAGACACCTATTTTTCCGTAAGACAGTAGTCAAAGACTTCAGAAGACACCTATGTTTCCCTTTGTAGTCAAAGACTTCAGAATATACCACGATTCCCATACTGCCCCCTCGGCTAGGCTTCCCCTCCGTTGTACTGGGACTGGGAGAGCTTAGATCTCCCATGGGAGAACATGTCAGGAATTCCACATGAATGGGAAGATGAATGGTGAATGGTCCTTTATGTGAGAGCGTAAAGGAGGGAGGGAATCCATGGAGGAAGGAATGGATATAAGGGCTCAGTAAAGGGAGACTTTAGGAAGGGAGAGAAAGAAAGGAGGAGGGCGGGAGTAAAAAGAGTGCAAGGGGGGTAGAGCTGGGGAATATCGGGAGAGTTGGGGGAGGGAGAGAGGTATAAAGAAAGAGAGAGAGGAGAAGAGAGAATGAGAGAGAGGTGGAGAAAGAAGAAGGGTTAAAATGAGGGAGAGGAAAGCATAGAAGGAATCTTTTTTAAGTTACACAGTGAGTGTGGAGCTGGCAACTAGTAAGGTGGTGAAATAACATAAAATGGGAGCTATGAGTTTGGGTAGAAAGAGAGAGAGAGACTGTGGCTCTGGGGGAATATGTATGAGGTCATGGTCGGAGTGGACTGTGGAGCTGTCCACTAGTATGGTGCTGAAATAACAGAATGCTAGCTAGTATACAAGTATTTGTTTGGAGAAAGACAGAGAAAGAGAGAGGGAAGACCACTGCTAAGATGCTGAAATACTACAAAACTAGATAGCATAAATCCAAGGCCACTACCGGTCTATGATCTTAGGTATGGGTCTAAGCATGCAACTGTCCTGGATTAACCAATTTTTATTTTGCTTAATTAAAAAACCCTACTCTTAACTAATCGGCTAGGCTTATTAAGGCAGTAATTTGGGGTCATTAATACAGTGGTGTTAATTGTTTTGATTCGTTAAGTGAGGCACAGCGTCACTCTGGGAATAGGCACTTTACCTGAGGCCTTGTGTCCCGCAGAATGTACCTGTCATCAGAATAGCATTATCAATTACCTTAGCATGTCATTGGAGGTCATCAGCAAAGTTAGCCGAACCAATGTCAGGCTGCATGAAGAATTGGAAGTCATAAACTACTGTAGCTTGACATGAACAATCATAACATATATGTAATTTGCATTGTGTAATTTGAATTAGCGTTATTTTTTGGGGGGGTTGACCACGTACATAGGAGTGCTGCGACATATTTGGCCGGTACAGTCAAACAGGACAAGGTTTCTCAGACCCAGCCACTTTCAAGGACACGGCTAAATGTTTTGACTCAGCGTCGAGCTTCCGCGGTTCACAGAATCAAATAGGGGGACATGCTCCAGAACAGAATTGCATTAAACATAGAAGCAGAGCCGAAAGAATGAGGAAGGAAACAAACAGACGGATGGATGGATGGATGGATGGATGAGGCAATTTGTAGTGATCATGGGTCAATATAGAGTGGACCAAGACAAACTGCTGAGTGGCGTAGAAACTACAACTCCCAAGGCACCAGGACCCAGGCCTACAGATGGCATTCCCAGCTAAGCGGCCAGGGGTAGGCTCAGGAGGAGTGTCGTTTTCTGTTGAGGCGGCAATATGTTCCGCTGTCAGCGAGCTCGGCCAACTGGCATGAAGAATGCTGTATTTAAAGCGGCGTTGGGAGGAAGAGGTGGTCTTGGCTCAGCCTATTGAATTGGAAGAACCCGCACCAATGTGTATCTCTGAGAAGAACGGGGGAGAGTACATGAACGGATAGCCATTAATCATGTACAGAGTTCAGTTTAATGTCTGACTACACAGTACAGACTGCAGTGCAGTATGGACAGTACAAACTGTAGGACATGGTCTGAATGGACTGAACAGAGATTGGGACATTGTGACAGAGAGCGGGACGTTGTCTGAATGGACTGGGCAGAAAGCAGAACATTGACTGAATGGACCAAACAGAGAGCAGTACATTGTAATGCATGAATGATAGAGAGATAATAAATGTGTTCAGTGAGGGAAGATAAACTGAAGGGGTAGAGCAATGGAGAGAGAGATGAAGATATTGAGAAACAGAGAGTAATGGAGAAAGAGAGAGAGAGATGAAGATATTGAGAAACAGAGAGTAATGGAGAAAGAGAGAGAGAGATGAAGATATTGAGAAACAGAGAGGGAGCGAGAGGGAAAACATGTCTAGGAAAAGACCTTGGCCCCAAAACATTTGAGGAGAGTCCAAGCTGTCTGAATGAGCTTATTGCTGCACGCTGTCCCACATGCCAGTACATGTGCAACGCCACCTATACACATAGTTACAGGAGCCAACCACCATTCACAAACACATCCATGATCCATGGACAGACATGTCTGTTCTCTTTAGCGTTGGATGCATAGGCAACGAAGGCTATTAGGACTGACTGAATGAGACAGAGATCACCCATCCAAGCATTTCAATTGGACACCCAGAGTCACACTTTTCCGCACTCCTCTCACACTACCCTTTTCGACGACTAGCATTCCTTCTCACCCCCAACACTCAAACACACACACACAGAGAGAGAGAGAGAGAGAGAGAGAGAGAGAGAGAGATCCACCAAACAAAAGATGCACATGGACCCAGATACACAACTATAAAGCTACTGCAGTACTGCATATGGCATCGTCTTCCCCTCAATTTCTTCTGACAGGCATGACTTTCTGTCACCCGTTTTAACTATACACCAACATTGGCGTAATTCCCTCTACTCCTCACGCTTCCCACATACAGCTTGCCTTAACACTCACTACAGCGTGCTGTTGCGCTTTAATGAACGCTTGCAGTACCAAATGCGACACGCGTATTATTCTAATCATGCAAGACTTGTCATGGGAAGGATATATCCATAAATATAACATCCACAAAACCTGCCACACGCACATCGTGCTATATGAGCGAGAGAGACAGAGAGACCCGAGGCAGTCTATTATACAACGACAGTCCTTTCTCAGAATTTCAAGACCAAATGTCAGGTGCATTTATTTATTCTGTGTATTCAGCCAGACTAAACGCAAAAATGTTTTGGTCAGACTTGACTGTGGCCAACAGTTACCATATGTTCAGACATACATCACCACGAAACGTGTCAACTGTTACAGCCACATTTGAGAACAATGATTATGCATGATGACACATTTTTCAAGACGATTTACGGAATTAATTAAAATTGTATAGTCAAATGATAACACAGAAACAGTAGGCACTGTACTCACCCTTCCCGACCGTCCAACTGAATGGTGCAGCCAACGAAAGATCCGCCGCTAGGGAGCCTTGGACGATTTAGCAGTTTTTCTTTTGCGTCTCTCTGGCTCTCTCTCTTTCTGACTCTCTCTCAGACTCTCTCTGACTCTCTCTCTCGTGTTTCCCTGTATCGCCCCCTCGCCTCTCTCATTCGTTTTCTTTTTCTCTCTCTCTCTCTTGCTTTTGCCCCCCTCTTTTCACTCACTCTCTATTTTAGCACTGCGGAGAATCGGTTGAATGGGCTATACCGAGGAGTGCGCGGGAGATGCGGTTGGGTAAAGGGGGGGGCGCCACACAGAGCGAGGCACAGCAAGACCTCGGAGAGTTGTGAAGACGTTGTAAAAGGAGGCAAACCCAAAATCACACGACAAAGAAACAGATAGGGACTAGCAGTTGGGTTGGCTATCAGCACTCACCCAAGCGCGCGCTCCGAGGTACACGCGAGCGCACACCCAACACACAATCTTAAAAACTCCCGCAAGCACGCGCCCGTACAAACACACACACACACGCATACATACATATACACACACACACACACACACACACACACACACACACGTGGATGATAATGAGGACAATGATTATGCTACCAGTCTTGTGCAACAACATAGCCTACAGTACTGTTAGACTTTCCATTCATCCATTTACAGTTACATTTGAATTTTTACACACTGGTCTGATATGTATATAGAAACTGGAGTTGGATTCAAATGAGGACTTGGTTTTCATGGAGGGGGAGTGACAACTGCATAAAATGTGTATCATACATCAATAATATCGAATTGTTGCAAAATATATGTGATGCCTACAGGCCTACTTCAAATTAGTGGGCTCCAGGGGCCTGATTGTTCATAGTGCTGTGGCGTGAGCCGAAGTTGTAGGCTACTATTGGAATATTTTTTAGCTACTGCTAGAAAAAACTGGAGTGGTAGGCGGTAGTGACTCAGTTCAAGGGGTTGTTCCACAGCGTGGCGTTCACAGCTCTGCTTCCACCTCTGTCCTCAAGCCCTGACACAAATACACAATGGGGATATCTTTATGTGTGTGTGTGTGTGTGTGTGTGTGTGTGTGTGTGTGTGTGTGTGTGTGTGTGTGTGTGTGCGTGGATGCCTGTTTATGCTGGCACGTGCCTCTTTATGGCCGACTCGTCACATTAACTTTAACAGACTGATAGGAATTGTTCTGCTGTGAGTTACAGGGAAATGTGTAAACAGTGTGGTCAGCATTGGAATCAATATTTGCCCAAACCGCACACACAACCACATAACCACACACAGGACCAGCTTTATTCACTATACCACCTAACAAACTGAAAGGTCACAAAGTAGGACAGAGATCATTTTATTGACACAGGAAATTAGACCATTCGATGCAGTGGATGCTATCACCACGGCTGTCAATCATAGAGTGATCTTTGACAGCTACCATTGAGTTACATACCCTTATCTGTTAGCATGTTGTTGTCAGGGTCTTGGGTCAGGGTCTTATATAGCGCCTTCAGTATGTATTCAAACCCCTTGACTTTCTCCGTATGTTTTTGTTATGGACTTAACGACAAAGCAATTAAAAAAATGAATGCCAATTCATTAAATGGAAATCTCATGTACAGAAGTATTCAGATCCTTTGCAAAAACAGTTCAAGTTCAGCACAGATGCATCCTGTCCTTTGATCATCCTTCAGGTGTCTCTAGAACTTGATTGGAGTCCGTCTTTTGCAAACTCAATTGATTTAACATGCTTTAGAAAGGCACACACCTGTTTATAAAACGTTCCACACTTCACAGTGCATATTAGAGCAAAAACTAAGCCGTGAGTCCAAGGAACTCTTTGTAGACCTCTGTAGACCTTTAGAATTTTGTCAAGTTATAGATCTGGGGAAGGTTATAAAAAATAGATTTGAAAGTTCCCAGGAACATAGTGAGCTCCATAATTGTACAGTGGAACAAGTTGGGGACCACCAAGTCTCTTCCTAGAGCCGACCGTCCAGCCAAACTAAGTAACCGGGCAAGAACGGCCTTGGTCAAGGGGATGACCAAGAACCCAATGGCCACTCTAACAGAGTTTCAGAGTTTCACTGCAGAGATGGGAGAACCTGTCAGAAGGAGAACCACTTCTGCAACACTATATCAATCAGGCCTTTATGGTAGAATGGCTAGACAGAAGACTATCACAAAAGGTTCGCTGACCTGATGAGACCAAAATCGAACTTGGCCTGAAAGCCAATCACTACGTCTGGCGAAGACAAGGCACAGCTCTTCAACTGGCTAATATCATACCTATAATGAAGCATGGCGGTGGGAGCTATGGGATTGCTTCACAGCGAAAGGGATACTGGTCAAGGTTTAGGGAACGATGAACGGATGAAATTACAGAGAGTCAAGACGACGCTGGAGTGCCTTCGGGACAAGTCTGTGAATGTCCTTGAGTGGCCCAGCCAAATCCTGGACTTGAACTCCATTGAACATCTGTGGTGAGACCTGAACATCTGTGGCTTTCATAGACACTCACCGTCCAATCTGATAAAGTCTGAGAGTCTAAAATGGTGGGCAAAGCTGTTAGGGGCATATCCAAGAAGACTCAATGCTATGTTCACTCCAAAAGGTGCCTCTACCAAGTACAGAATAATGGGTCTGAATAGTTATGTACCAAAATATTTACTCATTTTTTTGTTTTTTTTTAAATAAATTGGCACAGTTTTAAAAATGTGTCTTCACTTTATCATTGTGAGGTATGGTGTGTAGATTGATGGCAATTTTTAAATTGAATCAATTATGAGTTAAGTTCATAACAGAACAAAATGCAGAGAAAGTGAAGGGGTCTGCATACTTTCTGAAGGCACTGTATTAGTTGATGGTGTCCACTCACTGTACTGGAGATGAGAACCTGCTATTTCTGCTATTGTACTGCATGAATGCATGCTGGGGTAACTGCAACACATTATACGGCGACAGAAAGAGTCGATTGCCAAGCGTCCTCCATCAATGCCCTTCACGACTCCAGGGATGGATGTGTGCGGGCAAGGTCAAGGACCCCTCCCAACCTGGTCACCCACTGTTCCAAGAAAAGATCCTACAGCAGGCGAGGCTCAGACAGGCAGTCCTGGTCAGTCATAACCAAATAAAATCTGCCCCATGTACTTAATGAATTAAAGTGGTTCTGATTCATAGTGCAAGATGATTGGGTCCTGCGGTGGAATTCTGACTTGGTTCTAGATCTGATTTTTTTTTTTTTGTCAGCTCCTGTGGTCAAGGAGTCCATAGAGGTTGGTGAGATAGCATAAAACAGGTATGTGATCAGGCTGTAGAACCATGAAGCACTAGGGGAAAGGATGGATACTCTGAGATGATGGCTGATGCAAGTATAAAGTAACAAAGGACTATGTTTAATTGAATTAATTAGAATCAACTTCTATTTGCTAATTACAATTACACATACTGTACTCGAACTGTACTCGATCTAACTCTGCTGCCATCAGTATACGAGATGTACGGACAGATTACCCCAAATCAATGCAATGGTGCAACTTGAGTTGAATAGAGGCAATCTATGAAAAAATCTAAAATTGGATGCTAGGAAGTGAAAAAAAAGCAGAGACAACTCTTTATATCGTTGAAATAGATAGGATGAACGGAAGCCCCATATGAATCCACTTCCCTCAACCAAAGGACTTGTCAGCTATATCGACCCAAACCCAACACTAAACCACCACAGGGAGAAGACACACATTGCCAAAATAGGAGTAATCTTTCCACTGTTTATCCCTCCCTGTTTCTTCCTCTTAGTATTCCTCAGCCACCCCCCCTTCCTTCCCCCTTCCCCTTTCTCCCCCAGTCTATTTTTAGATGCATGCTAGGGAAATCCAATACATGAATAGAGATATAAATAGCACACTGTATGTTGACCGCCACCCATGAAAGAAGCACAGAAGCCTGCTTAGAATTTTCTGATCAATGTTGGCACCTGTGCTAATGAATATGCATTTCTTGAATGGCTCGATAATGAGAACAAAGCTTTAATTGGAGCGCTAAAATATAATTTGGACAAAGTTTATGTATATTCAGATGCCACATGACTCAAACATGCTTCCATGTGTTTGTTCAAGTGGAGTTGGTTGTTTCCTATTGGAAAATCCCACTCCCTTTATAAAGATTGTCTTTAATAATGTCAACGTCATTTTGTTGCTGTGACAACCACGACTTCAAAGAAATCCTGTCAGAAGAACAGGGTGCGGCGGGGAGAGTGAAAAGAAGGGAGGGAGGAAGAGACAAGATGTATTCAGCAAAAAAAGAAAACGCAAGGAGGGGTTTGACAGTGTGCTGGGAGTTTGGGATGGGGGGAGAGAGAGAGCGAGGAAAGGTGAAAAAGGGAAGGAAGCAGTTGAGGTGCAGAATAGGGGCTGGGGTGTGGGTGGAGGTGCAGAATAGGGGCTGGGGTGTGGGTGGAGGGGGTGATCGTGTACAACAAAGTGATGGGAAACGTGGATGGGATACAAACAGGGATATTAACAACCAGAGAGACATACACATCAGCGCTAATGTATACACAGCCGCCGTGTACACTGACAAAGAGAGGGAGAGGGGGAGTGGGCAGGGGGAGAAAGACGATTGGGGGAAGTGGGGAGGGAGATGATGGGGGATATGGAGGAGAAAGGTGGGTTGGGAGTGAGGAGAGGGGAGGAAGACAGAGAAGTATTTGAGAGAAGGGGGAGAGGTGATCGGGGGAGAGAAGGACAGAAAGGAGACGAGAAAGAGCGAAAAATGTGGAGGTGTTGGAGAGAGAGTGATGGAGAGACGGAGGAGGCAGGCTTGAGTGACTGAAAAAACAATGACTAAACGGAGTGGTCAGCATCTTATGAGTGCAGGCTGAGTGAGAAGGTGATACTGAGGAGGTGCGGTTGAGAGGAAGAGAGAGAACCGGGTGGAGACGAGGTGAAATTGAAGAAGTGAGAGATTGTAGGTTGAAGTAAAAGAATGAAGATCTGAATCAGAGATAAGGGGGGATGGGGTGGGTGGTTGCGGAGTGAAAAAGAAGAATGATGACGAGAAGGAAAATAACTAAGATTACCAGGGCTGGCAGGAAAGCAGGAACGATTGTGGAAATGGAGACGGAAATTAGGTAAGCAGTGGGGGATATCTGTCAAGGATTCAAAGACACATTAAGAATCTTTTCTTTCAATGAATAAACATGCAAAACATGCAATTTCAGGGCAATTCCACCAATCATATACCAGAAGAAAAGCAACATATTTAATCTTTTGTTTCAACTGTATATTTTATCAATTAATGTGTTGCAACTTGGTGAAGACTCTGAAGTCCATCTAAGTGGCATACTGTATGAAACAATAATAGGAGAAACATATGGGGCATACCATCGGGTCATAAACCCAAATGTCATCTCTTAAAACATTGCTGTGCTAATAATAATAAAATGATATAAAGCACAATTAAAGTAAAAAAATAGGCAACACAATAAAAAAAGGCAGACATCCACATGGGGACGCAAATGGCCAAACACCCACTACACCCGCTACACATTTCTAGAAAAAACTGCATTCAACATGAAACAACTTCCTTCCACTGGGCAGATGCCACAGAAGTCTTGTTCATTTGGCAGACAGTGCAGAGGCCTACAGGACATTGGCAGTGACTGAAAATGACTCCTCTCCTCTTATCTATAGAAGTATGGACGTACAGTTCATACAATATACTATCTAAAATGTACTGTGTATGTAAACTGTATATGGGCAATAGAAATAATGAAATAAATCCAACACTTTAATTACATTTATGTTTATTTTCATTCTTAAACAAGATTTTTGGCGGCTATATGAAAATGTCAAAATGCTAAAACTAACACAAATACTCTAAAAAGGCAAATTCTTTTTAGAGTTAATTCTCTTAAACTGCCGCTCAGTAAACCTGTTAATGGCTATGCAAATAAGATGACATCATCAGTCTCTAAAACAGATATAATTGACACAAAGTGGCTCAACTTTACTTTAGAGGTTTTCATGAGATATTTTTTTGCAAACTGTGTCCTATGGGAAGATTGCAAATGTATTCAAGTTGTTCATTTCATTTGTGTTTAAAAAGAAACTTATTTGTCAATTGCCTGTGTACAGATAAAATCTCTAATCATCCAAATGTATCCACTATATATGTTTTATTTCTATTTATTCCAAGCACATGTATTCATATAGATTTAATGACCCCATACATTACAGCTACTCAGGAATATTAAGCAGCTGTTTTAGAGTGTTTTTGGGCTATGACCCAGTTAGGGACTCATGTCTGGCCAAATGAGAGGTTCTCTGGGATGCTGTGTTTTTTAGCCGCTAGTTATTCAGCTCAAGCACATCTGTGACAGAAGCCTTTTGGACCTCCAAATGTATTTGTGAGGATTCAGAGTCTTGTGTACTCTGCCATCCAGCATGTGATTCTGAGGAATTAGGTATCTCATGTCCTCATGGCATCATTATTCTCAGTGACCCATGTTCTCCCTTTGACATTTGTGACAGTTTCAGTGTTAAAGTCCACTGGAAGACGTTGCAGAGCAACGTCTGCAACCTTGACCTACATTGTGTTTGTGAGGACTCATCTGACCTGTGTCCACACTTTGACATTCAGTGTCTTTGAAGACTCATGGACCTTTGTACTTTGTCATTCGCGGCTGTTCAGCTCTTAGCTTTCTGAATGTCTCCAAGTCAGTCATTCAGTTGCTGAGCGTCTTTGATTTGGCTACTGCTCCAATGTTGTATGAGGTATGTGGCTAAATAAGGCTTAGCGTAGTGAGTTCAGCCAGGAAACACGAGTGGTTGGTCAGCAACATATCAGCTGATGCAGGATCTCTCCAATCACATGTCAGATTGTATACCTGTCTATTTAATCATCAGGTTGCTCACTCAGTCAAATGTTGGTGTTTGTACTAGCATGCAGGTGCATGCCCACCCACCACCCCTGTTCGGTTCTCTGTTCCTTGTAGGGGGGATCGGTACTGCGTACCTTGCTCATTGCCATGGGAATTGCATTAATAATATCAAGGTTGTTATTGTTGGTAGTATCGTTTACACGATCATGTGATGGAAATGGAGCAGAACCTAATGAACCTAACCCAAATGGAGCAGAACCTAATGTCAAGACTTGCATGTACAGGGCTCTGCATAACTTCTCTAATAAATGGTTAAACTAGCAAGCAGTGTTTTCTGTCTTAACTCATTTTAACATTTGGTACGGGAAGGTAAACAATTGTTTTGAATTATGTAATTGACACTGCACCAAATACAGCGCTTGCTACATCATTTTAGTGAATGAACTGCCAGTCATATACCAGCTGAAAGGGAACAATAAATTAGCACAGCTAGACAGGATAGATGAGTGGAAAGGTATGTTTATCGGTGTACAAGGCCACAGATGTTTTTTTTGTTCTTCATTGTTCACTGCAATTGATCCAGTATTGAAGTCTGTAATATAAGCTGTTGAATAAGCCTGGCCTGAAAATGTGGAGGCACTTGCAATACAAAATAATGTATTGATTTAAGAGATCCTTGATTAAAGAACTAAATGCAAATATTGTTATTCATTATGGTACAGGATTACTTGAGATAATAGGATTGGTCACTCTTGCTGTATCATAACTAATGATTGATAATGTTATATGCTGGTGACTGACACTGACTGTGCAATACTATGTAATTATACAATATCCCATTAAATGTCTGCCTTCTGGGCATAGGAGACGAACATGTGAATATAGAATCAAAGGACGTATCTTAAAGCAACTAAGTAACTTAACGCCTTACTTTCTACAGCAAGTAACTAAGTATCATAACTAGTTACTTTATGGAAACTGTAACTACTAACTGTAATTAGTTTATTTTAAAAGTAACATTTCCCAACACTGGTGACCATAAGGATTTTGTGTACTGTAAATGTCATTTGGATTTGACAATGACAAAGATGGCTCTTATAAATGTATTGAGAATTAATCAATTGTTAGATAACTACATTATCTCACCATTACGCACACCGAAGCACACATGCATGCATACACACACACTCAGAAAGGCATGTGGACACCCTCTCTCTTTTACACGTCCGACATACACACACATTATGTAACCTGCTTTAGGTCAAAATTAAAGAACAATCTGTTCTTCTTAAACACCCCAGCGCAGGACAGTTAACAGTCTTATTAGGAGACACAGGCTTGTTTATTAATTAATTTGGTCAATTAAAGCACTGTTTAGCAGCATTGAACACTGAACGGGGCACACCTACACACTTCATTATCTACCTGTCTCGTTTATTAAGTACATTACTGTTCCCATATGACTGTCTCGTATATTAAGTATATTACTGTTCCCATATGACTGTCTCACTTATTAAGTACATTACTGTTCCCATATGACTCTCTCGTTTATTAAGTACACTACTGTTCCCATATGACTCTCTCGTTTATTAAGTATATTACTCTTCCCATGTGACTTTCTCACTTATTTAGTATATTACTGTTCCCATATGACTGTCTCATATATTAAGTATATAACTGTTCCCATATGACTGTCTCATATATAAAGTATATTACTGTTCCCATATGACTGTCTCGTATATAAAGTATATTACTGTTCCCATATGACTGTCTTGTTTATTAAGTATATAACTGTTCCCATATGACTGTCTCATATATTAAGTATATAACTGCTCCCTTATGACTGTCTCATATATAAAGTACATTACTGTTCCCATATGACTGTCTCATATATTAAGAATATAACTGTTCCCATATGACTGTCTCATATATAAAGTATATTACTGTTCCTATATGACTGTTCCTGTATTATTATTGTTGTATTATATATTATGTATATTACTGTTCTCATTACTGTCCCGTATTTTACATTCATTACTGTTCTGGTATTACTTTGCCATATATTACACATATTACTGTTCCCGTATGATGGTTCTGTAAATGATGTAATACTGTTCCTGTGCTACTGTCCTGTATACACTATAGGGTTCACACATGCCACATTTTTCCAAGATTCTGGTTCAGACAATACCATTAGGCATTTCAATAACATTGCTGTTTATCATACTTTCAAATGTTGCATATGTACTAAAATCTCTGATGAACCATTAAAAAGATAAATAAAGGAGGACCTATAATGAACCAATTGCGGGACCAGTGAGACAAGAGTCAGAACCAGACAAAATACATATCAGAGAAAGATGTGGTACAAAAACTATACAAAATGACCCTGAATGATATAAGGATACATTCATACTTGAAATTACTTACAAGGTCCAGAAAAGATAGTATGGCTCTTACCAATATTACTGAAACTGAGGGAGAAAGTAAAGGAGTGCCAAGGGATTCAAATTATTTCACAGAACAGGACACATTTACAATTGCTGCCAAATTTGACTGCAAGGAACAAAAGACTGCAAACAATGAATAGACTGCAGTGGCTTCCGTGGCTTTAATAAAAAAAAGTTAAACAACTGCAAAATAGCAATTAGAAAGAACATTCAAAGAGCAAATGACTAGGATCCTTTTCATATACTGTAGGGTGCTCTCCCAAACACAGGCAATTGCTTGAAATAGGCCAGGAAAAGAATAACAAACCATAACTAGAAGCAGAGGACATAGATCCTGGTGTGACTAGCTATAATTGTGTGTGGGTGGTCAGCATGTCTGGATGTGCTGTGGGCAGGTTTGGGTAGGTACCTTTTTAAATGTAATAGGATAGGACAAGTCCTATCTGAAATCTGTAAAAGATAATACCAGGTATAGCCCATTATTGTTCTGAGAAATGCACGTTAGTAGTTGATTACTAAACCATATTGTCTATGGGTAGGATAACATTAACATAGGTATACTCTGCTTTTTACCAGCCCAAACCAGAGAAAATTAAAGATCTTCGTCTGTCATGATCGGGTTATGCGCGCCCACCTCTGAGCGCATGATGATCACACACACACCTGAGGCGCACACCTGGGTTTAAACAACAATTTTAGGGCAATGAAAAAAATTGAACATGCAACGTATCACCATCATGTTGCGCACTTATTTTTTTTTCATTTAAAACTAATCCGAGGAGGAATCATACATTTTTTTCAAAAGTATGTGTAATCAGATTACAATATTATTGTTGATAGCGTAACTGATTACAGTCACCTTCTTTTTTTGTTTTACCTTATCGGTTACACCCCAACTCTGGCTGTGGGAAAATCTATCAAACAGGCGCACGTGTGCAAAGGAGAATGGTTCCCCTGGGATGGGAGACGGGGTGGACTGTTATCCATGTAATTGAATGAAGCTTGAAAGTGGAGGAAGACAGCGGTTGAGCCAAGTCTGTGAATGTGGGTCATACCACGATGAGTGTGACCCGCCAATAGTTTTGCAGAGAAAAGAAACACGGCAAAACAGGCACTAATTTTTGGTGTTATAAAATGATTACGCCATAGTGTATGCATCCTACCTATGTATACATCCCCATAAAAACATAATTCTCCTGACATCAAAAGCTTTCTATGTAACCGACACAGAAAGAGAAATACGGTCAAAGAACCAGAGGAGCAGCGAAGGCCGGTAAGAGCCTCAACCCACGGATGAGTGAAAACAAAAAGAGGGTCTTAACGTTGTTAAATACAACCTTGCCGATGTGTACACAGTGGGTCAAGGTAGTGGCAGTGCTGGTAACACTGGCTGGAGAGACCCTCGGGTCAGAATCTCACTCCGACAATCAGAGAGGGGACGAGTAGAATACCAATTGAAAGCAACAACACTGTTGATACAACAGCACGTACCCAGGCAGCACAGCAGACCGTGTTGAACTGTCTGCACGGAGGACCAGGGAAGAACGTATCCATCCAGGTCAGTATAAAGGGAGGGGGTCTTCCGATCAGTTAGGACTTGATTTTGACCAGGCAGAACCTCCTAACTCGACGCAAATATGGTTGTACAAGACAACGCCTTCCCCATAGCAGCAAGCAGGGCTCAGTTCTCGTAAAAAAAAAAAATTCTGATCTTGCTCACGGATTAACCTAGATGTACCGCAAATATGGTGCAATTGGCCAGCACCATCCATGTTTGTGGGGTTAATGGATAGAAAAGGATTGCTGAGTGTTGGTAACAATTTAACCGGGAAACGGAAGGTCACTGGTTCTAATCCTGAGTTGACAAAGTTAAAACAGAGTCATTTTGCCCCTGAGCAAGACAGTCAACCCTAACTGCTCCCAGGTTATTGCTGTACATTTACATATACATGGAAATATAAATAAGAATGTGTTCTTAGTGCACGTACCTGGTAAAGTAATGGTCAAATAATAATATGGCTATTCTAACGTACTGAAAAAGACATACACATTTTTATAAACGACACATGTAACTATGGAGGATAAAATAATGTCACGCATACAATTAACAAGTGGGTATTGGAAAGTATACTCTACAAAAAATTACAATCAACTCATTGCTCGACAGCCAGACATGGTGTAGTTTTATTTCAGAAGATTGGCCATTTAAAACTCAGTTAGGAACAGATCTGTAACTCAACTACCACTTGGCATCAGGTCTATGACCTGAATGTTTGGAAGCATGATAACCAGCAAAGTGGTCAAAATGTATGTGGGATAAATAAGTTTAATTTCCTGAATAATCGAGAGGGTGGAGTGTGTGAACCCTAGTACTAATAATCACATTACTTTTTCTCAATGACTGTCCTGTGTATTAGCTATATATGACTATTTTCATAATAATGTCCCACATATTAAGAGTATTACTGTCCCCATATTGCTGTCCCATACAAAAGGAAAAGCAAGGGATAATTAGTCTATTCTCTCTATTAAATAAATGGTCTCTATTCCTATCTTATTTGTCATTATAAGTCAGGTTTGCCATCCTGGATAACTCTGATACCAATTATTCTTTTTCAATATAGTTTGCTTCTGGTTTTTATGTTCTGTCTGTATGCATTTTGTTGCACCGTTTTAGAAGTTTCTCTACTGCATATTGCATCATGTATGAAAGAAATCATTTCGTATCAAAGCCTAAAAAGTTTCTTGTTTTCCAAGTGCGTGGCTACTAATCCTTCCTATCCTCTACCTGTCATATCCAGGACCGTATGCACTGTACTGAACGGGTTGTCATATCCAGGACCGTATGCACTGTACTGAACGGGTTGTCATATCCAGGACCGTATGCACTGTACTGAACGGGGTGTCATATCCAGGACCGTAATGTACTGTACTGAACGGGTTGTCATATCCAGGACCGTATGTACTGTACTGAACGGGTTGTCATATCCAGGACCGTATGTACTGTTCTGAACGGGTTGTCATATCCAGGACCGTATGTACTGTACTGAACGGGTTGTCATATCCAGGACTGTATGCACTGTACTGAACGGGTTGTCATATCCAGGACCGTATGTACTGTACTGAACAGGTTCAATTTCCCAGCTCCTTCCGGGACTGACAGCCTGGTGCATGAACTGTGCCCAGCTAGCAGACAACTGATGATGTGCTGTATGTAAACAGAGGAGTTTCTGTAGCATGCAGAACACTTGCTTCTGATTTCCTCCGTTACGTTCAGTGTCTCTCACGCGTACGTGCTTTCTTCACACATAGGGCAGTGCACACACACCGCCTCACCATCTGTATACGCACATTTACTCTTCACCACACACACACACTTTCACTCTTCGGCACGCAAGATCTCTCTAGCTTGTCCAACGCTATCTTCACCTGTGCCTCACAAGATCACACCTTTGTGCACAAACGCACCCTTTTTCCCACTTGCCTGGGTGCACATGCACGAGCGTCCATTGACGCACACAAGACACACGTGCACATGCGTTTACCTGTCTGTGGTCTTTACCTGTCTGTGGTCTTTACCTGTCTGCCAGTCTGCCCTGCATAACCGAATTGTCCATTGCCAATGTGTGCATGAGGACACAAAGTCTCTCACATATACACACACTTTCTCACAGGCAACACTCTTCACCTATCTCTCTCTGACACATTTTGAAAACCCCCTCCACCCCCCATCGTCCTCATTGCTCCTCATGTCATATTCTCTGTGTGGTGCAGAGGCCCTGGAGGAGGGCACAGCAGTGGATCGTTCTGTGACTGTAATCATCTGAGGAACTAGCCCCCCCTTTCCCCATCCCTGGGAGAATGTTAACTCTGAATGTATAATCACTCCAGTATCTCAATCGATACAGGTCTGGGCCTGTCTGAGGCGTTCAGGTGGTGGCAATGACGAGATCCTTCGAAGGCGTCCAGGCGTCATGGGAATGGGGCTCGAATTAGACCCATCTTCGACGTGCTCAGGCAGTTTTCCAGGAAATCTGCGTATAGTAAGTGATTCCACTGACTACCTCCACGCTCTGCTGCAGAAGAGCGCCTCCGTGCTGCACAGTGGCGGAAAAGGGTACTGCAGCATCCACCCCTTTTGGCACATGCAAACCCTAGCACCAAATGAGACGTAACATGTTGCGACAGCGCAAGAGCACCCGAGTGTACCCGAGGTCGCTGGTGCTTGTGGGTTTTAAAGGGAGCTGAAGCCCGCTCTCTGTATACTGAGTTCAAAAGGAGAACTCGCTAAGATAATTGGTGATTGAAACACTAATTTGATTTGCATAAGGTAAGTAACATACAGTGGGGATTCCCTGCTCCCATTTAGGCGGGTCTACTGTCCTCTTGTGGAGTAATTAGGGTTGTGCGGCAGAACATAGCAAACCTCTAATATGACTCATATTAGTCAATTCCCACAGGCTCCAGTCTGGACAGCACATCTTCAGCGGAACAGTATACAATTCAGAGTGCCTATTAGGGGATTACATGTCATTCATCTTATTAAAGTAAGTCCTAATGACGTGTCACCGTGGTAAACATTGTTTTGGCACTACAGAAATGTCTTCTGGTGGTAGTTGTACCATAGGATTCACCTAGTTCTTTCACTCCAGTAGATACCATTTGGCTATGTGATTAACGGTGCTGAGCTGAGAGGTTTTTATAAGACAAGAATGGATCCAACATGGTTCCAGGGCCAATTCAGTATCTATCTATCCATCTCTATATTTATACACAGACGGGTGACAAATAAAAGGAAAAACCTCCGTAATGAGGGATTCATGCGTCCTACTGAAATATCCCTCACTGTAGTTCTTGATGGACTGCTCTTGCTGAGACAGTCTGATCACGTCCTGAATTTATATTCTCTGTCACCAAGGAAAGAGTCACTCTTCAGTTTTTCCATACATATCGCAATAATGCACAAGCATCAAATGTGCGCTTTAGACCACAATTTCCTACCCTATTTAATTACGCATGTTCCATAGCTCTAAATGCAGATGTAATTTTAGTCACAGTTCCTATTAAAATACTATACAGTTGAGCAGCCTTTGTAACTGAAGATCCTGCCATCCGTGCCCCAATACTGTAATTTCCCATTTATAAACCGCGGCTTAAACATGGATTTTGAAAACATTTTCAACCACAGCATTTAATACATGGGTGCGGCTAATAATACGGTTTTTAAAACCGTTTCCACCGGCTAATTTTTCACGGATGATTGCTTGACAACGTTGAGGTCTCAGAAACGCATGTAGCAAATATGATACAATTGACCTTACAGGGTTTTCAAAAACATTCTATTCTACAACAAATTAATTTTGGTAGCGCCTTATGTCAGATGTTTAATATCAATGTACAATGTATGCACGAGTCATAATTAACCTTTGGCAAAAGCCCCGCCTATCTTAGTTACTGTTGCAATGCCCGTCAAGCTGCGCTTCTTCGCAAGCAGCAACGACTGTATACAGCCAAGCACAGAGGGGAAAAGTAGCATATTACCGGTCAGTGTAAGTGATTCTTTTTGGAGTAATACCTCCGCGATATCCTCCAGATTGAGGCATTGCAATATGCAGTGGAAGGATATGTGCACAATATTCAGATAAACAAGGAAGGTGACAATAATTGACACAAGCACAAGCTGTATACAGATCTCAATCAAAGAATGAGAAACCCCATGAACTGAAATGCGACCAGCACAGCCTTGTGGACCAGTCATGCTCTTGCACTGCCGAATAAGTTCTGTTCATATAGAAATTATTGAACTCTTATCGATCAACATCATCCTATCAACTTCAGCAGAGTGTCACCTGTTAAAGTTAAGCCTAGGAGTGCCCCGATGTAACAATATTAGAGGTAGCTAGCTATCTAGCTAACGTAGTAGTAGTAGCAAGTATGTCGTATGGTCACGTTAGCACAGATAACTATAATATCAGCGTTAGATAACATTGTTGTCTAATGAATAATTATGTATAAATGTTGACTAAAGCATTTCACAACCCAAGAAAAGTCACTGTAAATGACTCCCCCCTCTACCGTTTCACGAAAGCTTAACCGACCTTCTTCAAGTAGTGACTGGTTGCATAGCTAGGATTGGACAAGGACCGCTTGGGGGAGGGGTTTTGCAAAAGGTCAATTCTCCGGGCAAATGCGGTTTATATATGGGTGCGGTTAATACTCAGGTTTGTATACACAAAAAGCTAAAAAATAGTGGTGCGATTTATACATGGTGCAGGTTATAAACGGGCAATTGCGGTAATGAATCCTCTTTCAAAGTCACTTAGATCCTTTCGTCTTGCCATCTTGATTGAAAATATAAGTCAACTGGACCTGCTCAGCATTTGTATGCATGCCACAGAGCATGTTAGGATGTTAATAGCTCAATAAAATAATGCAATACACCTGTATAGAAGCGTCTGCATTTGTTATGTTCTTCCACTCGTTTATTCATGTTTTTCCTTTAATTTGTGAGACTCTATAGCAGAGACACTATAGCAACATAGTCTCACCTTATATACAGTTGTGTTCAAAAGTGTGCATACCTTTGGTGAATTGGTAATATATGTACCATTTGTAAAGAAAACATGAGTGAGCAGGCAGAACAAATGTCTTTTATTTCTTATGGGATTCACATTCAACTGTAGGTCATAACAGAATGGCACAATCATATAAAAAACATGGCAACAAAGAAAAAAATGAACTGAACCCTGTTCAAAAGTCTGCATACCCTTAGTTCTTGATACTGTGTATTGCCCCGTTTAGCATCAATGACAGTGTGCAGTCTTTTATAATAGTTGTCTATGAGGCCCCAAATTCTTGCAGGTGGTATAGCCCATTCTTGGCAAAATGCTTCCAGGTCATGCAAAGTCTTTGGTCGTCTTGCATGAACCGCATGTTTGAGATCTCCCCAGAGTGACTCAATGATATTAAGGTCAGGAGACTGTGATGGCCACTCCAGAACCTTCACCTTTTTCTGCTGTAACCACTGGAGGGTTAACTTGTCCTTGTGCTTAGGGTCATTGTCATGCTGGAAAGTCCAACAGCGTCCCATGCAGAAGAATGCAAATTGTCTGCCAGTATTTTCTGATAACATTATAAAAATAAAGATTCCCCGTGCCTTTAGAGCGCACACACCCCCAAAACATCAGTGAGCCACCAACCATGCTTCACATTAGGGATGATATTCTGTTCACTATAGGCCTTGTTGACCCCTCTCCAAACATAGCGCTTATGATTATGACCATAAAGTTCTATTTTGGTCTCGTCACTCCAAATTACAGTGTGCCAGAAGCTGTGAGGCGTGTCAAGGTGTTGTCAGGCGTATTGTAACCAGGCTTTTTTGTGGCATTGGCACAGTAAAGGCTTCTTTCTGCCAACTTGACCATGCAGCTCATTTTTGTTCAAGTATCGTCGTATTGTGCTCCTTGAAACAACCACACCGTCTTTTTCCAGAGCAGCCTGTATTTCTCCTGAGGTTACCTGTGGGTTTTTTCTTTGTATCCCAAACAATTCTTCTGGCAGTTTTGACTGCAATCTTTCTTGGTCTACCTGACATTGGCTTGGTATCAAGAGATCCCAGAATTTTCCACTTCTTAATAAGTGATTGAACAGTACTGACTGGCATTTGCAAGGCTTTGGATATCTTTTTATATCCTTTTCCATCTTTATAAAGTTCTATTACCTTGTTATGCAGGTCTTTTGACAGTTCTTCTCTGCTCCCCATGGCTCAGTATCTAGCCTGCTCAGTGCATCCACGTGAGAGCTAACAAACTCATTGACTATTTATACACAGACACTAATTGCAATTTAAAAAAACACAAGTGTGAGAAATTCACCTTTAATTGTCATTTTCACCTATGTGTGTCACCTTGTGTGTCTGTAACAAGGCCAAATATTCAAGGGTATGTAAACTTTTGATCAGGGTCATTTGGGTGTTTTCTGTTATCATTATGATTTAAAAAGGAGCCAAACAACTATGTGATAATAAATGGCTTCATATGATCACTACCTTTAAATAAAAGACATGATCAGTCATATTTTCAAAATGAATGTCAAAATTTAAAAATTTCTGCTAGAATATGCAAACTTATGAGCGCAACTGTATCTTTACTCACAAGTCACTCAAAAGTTGTGAGAAAGTAGGGAGTTACTCTATATATCCCAGGACATAGTCTATAATACAAGTCTATAATGGTGTGAAGCTCATATTATCAAATATCCAAATAGTTACACTGAATTATTAATGTGAGACTACCCAAACAATTTCTGTATTTACAACATTCTTATGAATGTATTGTATTAAGCTTTTTGTTTGGTGGAGACAATTTGGTTGTATTACATTTACAATTAAACAAATTAATAAAACCGTTAATTTAAAATTGTTTTGTGTTAAACTATAGATTTGGTTGTCATGAAAAGAAAATAAGGCAGCATGTTGGCAAGCAGATGAATTGAAAAAAAATCCACATTTTTATTTTTGTTATTTAATCATTTCAATTGTTTCAAGTGAAATTATGTATATATATATACACCGATCAGCCATAACATTATGACCACCTGCCTAATATTGTGTAGGTCCCCCTTTTGCCGCCAAAACAGCCCTGACCCGTCAAGGCATGAATCTGGCACCAAGACATTAGCAGCAGATCCTTTAAGTCCTGTAAGTTGCGAGGTGGGGCCTCCATGGATAGGACTTGTTCGTCCAACAAATCCCACAGATGCTCGATTGGATTGAGATCTAGGGAATTTGGATGCCAAACACCTTGAACTCGTTGTTGTGTTCCTCAAACCATTCCTGAACCATTTTTGCTTTGTGGCAGGGCACATTATCCTGCTGACAGAGGCCAATGCCATTAGGGAATACCGTTGCCATGAAAGGGTGCACATGGTCTGCAACAATGCTTATGTAGGTGGTACGTGTCAAAATAACATCCACATGAATGGCAGGACTCAAGGTTTCCCAGCAGAACATTGCCCAAAGCATCACACTACCTCCACCAGCTTGCCTGCTTCCCATAGTGCATCCTGGTGCCATGTGTTCTCTAGGTAAGCGACACACATGCACCCGGCCATCCACGTGATGTAAAAGAAAACGTGATTCATCAGACCAGGCTACCTTCTTCCATTGCTCCGTGGTCCAGTTCTGATGCTCACGTGTCCATTGTAGGCGCTTTCGGCAGTGGACAGGGGTCAGCATGGTCACCCTGACTGGTCTGCGGCTACGCAACCCCATACGCAACAAACTGCGATGCACTGTGTTTTCTGACACCTTTCTATCAGTACCAGCATTAACTTTTTTAGCAATTTGAGCAACAGTAGCTCGTCAGTTGGATCAGACCACACTGGCCAGCCTTCGCTCCCCACGTGCATCAATGAGCCTAGGCCACCAATGACCCTGTCGCCGGTTCACCGCTTTTCCTTCCTTGGACCACTTTTGAGAGGTACTGACCACTGCAAACCGGGAATAAGGGCTGCAGTTTTGGAGATGCTCTGACCCAGTCGTCTAGCCATCACAATTTGGCCCTTGTCAAATTCGCTCAGATCCTTATGCTTGCCAATTTTTCCTGCTTCTAACACATCAACTTTCAGGACAGAATGTTCACTTGCTGCCTAATATATCCCACCCACTGACAGGTGCCATGATAATGAGATTATCAGTGTTATTCACTTCACCTATCAGTGGTCATAATGTTATGGCTGATCGGTATATATATATATAATTACATTGTTTTGGCACTACATGTTTCATACATGTTTAAAAAATTCAGGGGAAACCATGTGTTTTAATCTAATCTATAGTGCTTAAACACTAAGCCTTTCATTTGCAGGTGAACAGCTACTCATTTATCCATTGGCATTTCTACAATATTGCTAGTAATAGGGCTTCCAAATGTTGAATTTCCTACAAAAATTTAAGTTGGTGAACAATTTTTTAAAAGATTAACAATCACTTATACAGAATTTTAAGGACAAATCATACAATATGGAAACAAAATGTAATGTATGTTAATGTAATGTATTCGATAAACAAATAATTTTCACATAGCATGTGAAAATCATTTCTGAAATGATGGCTCACCACTGAGCAAGTCAGTGGTAGTGTTGTTACTCCTCCTTCGTACAAGTATTAAGGTGAATCCCTGTAGTGAAATTAATGTCTATATTCTGCTGCTCACCATTTAGCTTCCTCCTCTGACAAAGTTCCAACCATTTTAGCCATACAGGTACCTATTGTTAACATTTCAATCTAGCTTTCGAGTGAGCTTGCCGTATGTTCTTTCCCATTATACTAGCACTCTAAACATTTACATTATGTGGCGGCTAAAATTAATATTTATTAACCCCTCCCCCCCAATGCACAGCACCTTTTCGCCTGAACGCATTTTTTTTGTTAGCAAGTGCTCTAATCCAGAGTGATTTAGAGTCGTGAGGGCATTCATTTTCTTATTTTATTTGTTAGTTACCCTTTAAGGAGCACATTCAACAGAAGATACTTTTCTTATGAGTAAACAGTAGGTGATAAAAATCACAAAATGTAATTTCTGCTACAGGAGATGTGTTGATCAGAAAAGGAGTTTTATGCTGAGCCCCACAAAGGAGTTGAGCACGAACCTGGGTCATGCTGCCACCCTCTGGTTGGTCTGAGAATTTATAGTTGTCGTGCCAACCTGTCTGTCACTCACAGAAACAAGAAACTGCATGCAGTCTTGGTCTCCCGAGATAAAACACAACCGTAATTGCATATCACAGCCTATTTTACAGGGCAGACTCATTAACTACCTCATCAGCTTCTCATGATGGCCAATATTTAAACGTTTCTCTTCAGGCACAATAGTCAGTATAATATTAGACCTCTTTAAAATTTGTCCTGTAGTATTCTGATGTCGTAGGCAAAGCAGATCTATACAAGGTTGCTTGTGAGGAGAATATAAATATTTTATTGCTATTGACAGTATGTTTCTTTGGCATTTCCCAGCGTGATCTGGTGCCAAATTGATGCCGTCAAACCACTGACAACTGTTCTGTGCAGAATGTAATTAGGAAAAACTATGAGGTTGAAAGAACCCACAGACCCATCTCCATTGATGTGTATTGCCCCCCCCCCATTCTCTATCAGTTTCTTGCCCCACAATCTCTGTCTCTGCACCATTCTCTCCCCCACCCCACTTCCCCATGTCTGTCTCCTGTCTCTATATCAGTCACAAAGTGCCCTGCTTCCTTTCTTTTGAACTCTTCCCGTCTATCTTGGATTCTAGCCTTCTCATATTCTTCTTTCTCCTCATTGTGTGGGCGCGTGCGTGTGTGCAAATCTCTCTTTATCCCCATTCCTGTTCAGGGTTTACCTTGGCCTGGTTTCTGCTCTACTTTGTCTATTACAAACAGGAGAGGGAACAGACTGCTCAGCCAACATGTGATAAGTGTTCCGACATCTGCAGGTAACGTGGAATACATTAACACATACGTTACAAAGCGCCGTGCGCACCGTGAATCAATTCAGTGTGGGCTCATTCAACACAATCACCGTCGTCATTACTAGAGAAACCCAATGCTCATCGTTCGTTTTTACAGGAGTGATATAACTTGGCAAGAATGGTCAATTGTATGCTTTAGTTGCCGTGGGACAAAGCAATTCTTAGAATGTGAAGAGGTCCGAGTTACAGTGAACAGCACAACAACAAGCGCTTACCGAGGTGTACTCTTGCCTTCAGTCGGTTTTGTTGCCCCCAGAGACCACAGAGGATCATCACGTTTGCCTAACCTGGCGTTAATGCTCTCACAAAAAGAGTGTCTGACAGATTATTGCATCAGAACCCGAGGACCATAGGAATGGAATAATAATAGGTCATGGGTACATCTATCTCACAGTAACACACATCCATTACTTGTCAGGCATAATGTGAAAACTGTAGACTGGAGCATAAAACCAACAAGCTAAGCTATAAATCAATTTCAACAGAAATATATTAAATATTCAGAGGAAAGTATTTAATATTTTAAAAGGTATTTTATGTCGGTACACCCTTAAAGACAGAATTCCATTTCTGCTTTCACAACATCTTATGGACAATACAAATAATTTTTCACTTTTACTGGTTGGGTGAACTGACCTCCTAGTAGTGAGGGGTGATAGGAGATGGCACTCTGGCACAAAATGGCTGTCAACCAACATCCATTAAGGTATTTAATAGGGGCCTGTAACAATGCCCTGTAAGTGCACTAAGATCTGTTGAGGGGCTCTATCTCAATGATATGTGATATTGGCTATAATGGGCTTTCATATCAGTATGTGTGTGTAAGTGTGTGCTTAGTCCAGAGCTGGTCCATGGTAAAAGCACATTTGTTTCAACAATTTGGACCTGAGTTCCAATTTACCACATTTTTATCCTTGGTTACACATTGTTGAGGTGAACGTACGAATGAACCATGTACCGTGAAAAAACCATGCCCTTCTGTAGGTGCGACACATTTCAATAAACTCGACATAGCCACTTGCACGTGGTGCAACCATACGGAGTGCGAACGAGAACACATAATCTATGGTATCTCCATTAAAGTGTCACTTGCTGTGATGAACCATGGTACGTTTCAAAAGGGCAGAATGCATTCTGCGCTACATGGCCTCTTGGAGATCTATGAACAGATAACTCGCTTTCACACCAATCATTCCCACGCAGCACGCACACTCCCGGGAAGTCGACACAAAGGAAGATCGAAACGGACAGCGATGAGGTTTTTTCTTATGAAAATCATTTTTTATTCTGTTCTGCTTGCAGTACAGCACAGTATTGTCGTTACAGTATTGTCTTTCCAGTGGCGAGTGACGGCCCAACATGACCGCCATGTGTGTCCTGACCCAGTATGGCACAACGGTTCCCACGCGGTGACACAGTGCATGGCCGCCCCGGACACACTGTGGCGAAAAGACCCAGGTCAGAGGACAGAGAACAGCGCTGGAAGGGCCGCTACAGTGGTGGTGGTGGGGTGGTTCTGGATGAACACAGTGTGTTTTTTTTTTTTGTTTCACTTCAACACAACAGACGCAGCTTTGCAGATAGAGAGAGAGAGAGCACACAACAGAATCCAGGTATGGTTCACTATGGATAGTATACTGTTGCGTGACGCAAAAAAAGCTTGTTGCCGCCCGCTAGGCTACGCTGTGTTTCAGTGTTCTAAAAAGCCGCTGTACAGTTCAACTCGCTGGTCCAGCTGAAATTCACGACCAGTATCTCACCAGACATCGGTATGCCCCGGTGCATGACCTTATAATAATTCAATGGACATAAATAAATGTGCTAGAGTTAAGGCCCAAACTCACACTTCTACAGTGACACGGTCATCAGACACACGCCTTCGTCGCATGCTGAGTTTCGTTATTAACTAATCGTGGTCGATGGTCGGCCGTGTGAGTAAGAACACAGTTAAGTACTGGTCTCTGATGTCACTGGGTTTTTGAGACGGGAAGACAGACAAACAGACAAAAAAGACAGCTTCATAGATAATACCGTAAATTTAGTAGACAAACTGAACATATTATATCTTATCTTGGAAATATATTATTATATAGATATGCTATTATTGAGATGAAAGAAATATTCACAGATACTTGAATAAAAAATAGAACAGTTTACGATTGCAGACACTCATCAATACAACAAATAGACATAAGGAGAAGGGCAAGAGATTTCGGTTAATTTGTGGTGCTCATACCTTGACAGGGAACATGTCACCCATGGTTTGCCTTATCATTGGATTCTTGTAAGCTGTTGATTGTAACAAGCAAATAACTGCTCTCAATGCGTACCTGTCACTCTTGGCTGGCCAGGTTTGAGAATCAAAACATACTTTTAAGCAAGTTAAACAAAAGACTACTCCCAGGTGAGGGTGAATAAGGTGAGAGAGCTCGTGTTTCCTTCACGTGAAATATTAATATATTATCTAATGGCACTGGAATGAAAAACAATATCCCCATATCAAGATGCTAAACAACAATTTCTCTAATGCTACCCACCTCCACAAATATATATGCAATATATATATCTAAATAGTCAAAGAAATGCAGATAAACTTACGCAACAACTTTGTGTTAACTTAGGTCACTCTTTTTTTTCTTCAGCTGAAGTATGGCTCAGATGCAGTCAAAGGCAGACAATGTAGCTGACCAGAATTATGAAGAAGATGGAACTAGCTTTGTGGGTAAATGATAACATGCACAAAACGTTGTAACGGAATCACTTGCCGCTACTCCAAATACTGCCTGTTAACAGTAATGCAAAAGATTGGTGGAAAATTGGCTGATATTAAAGAACATCTGACTGTGCTGGTATCAGCGTTGCTGCCAAATTGTTATGAATATGATTACGGATTTACAGACACACGTAGCCCCTAGTTGATGCTCTCACTTACATACTGTATAGACGTCCATCTATTACCATCTCTGTTAGCATCTTTTAGGCACCTATCA
>JACXGI010001178.1:5720-66320 GCA_016801175.1 Esox masquinongy
TCTCGCTAGCAATTGCTCAATTCTTATGATTATTCCTAGGAAGTTAGTAGATACTAGTAAGCCTATTACTGGCTAATAAGCTGTTAAAACGGCCAGTGGCAAAAGCAATACAGTTCATAGACGCTATTTGTGGTGGAGGTAAACTTAATAAGAAACGTTAGTCAGTTTAACACAATCCTCAATGGAGTCTAGCGACTGCAGAAACGTGTAATGCTGCGGCGTAGTGGTTAAAGACAGTGCCTCTCATGTGGAAGACCTAAGTTCGAATCTATTGAGTGGAACAACATTTATTAGTTATTTCTGGTAGATTCCATGACTCTCTCGTCTTTTCACTTGATGAAAAAGTTAGCTATCGTCGCCTTTATTGATAGTTATTGTATAAATGTCATTCACGAATGAAAGAAAAAAGTATGTTGTTTTGCCATGAAAGAAAAAAATATGTTCTTATGCCAAGAAATGAAATAGCTTTGGCAGATCCGCTAGCAATTGCTCAATTCTTATGACTATTCCAGTAAGTTAGTAGATACTGGTAAAGCTTATTACTGGCTAATACACTGTTAAAACGACCAGTGGCAAACACAATACATAGCTGCTATTTGTGGTAGAGGTAAACTTAGTAAGAAATGTTAGTCAGTTAAACTGTATCAATGTCATTCACGGATTGCCACTTAACTATTAAAATGCCCAGTGGCAAACGAGGATTTGTACAGCTTCGTGGTGTAGCAAATGTACAGCTCTGTGGTGTAGTGGCAACACTTTCTAATGTGGGCCGGCTGAACTAGGCTTGCCTTTCTTGTTTTGTATTAATAGCAAGCAAAGCATCAAGTACCTCATTTGTGGTAAAAGGAATTAAAGAGAATTCTTGAATATTAGCACCAGAGCTGCTCTGCTGAAATGCTTGATAATTTCTAGATATATTTTCACATTCACTATGGTTTGGTTTTCAAAAAAAGAGCCAGCCTCAATAAAATGGCGATTAAAAGCATCAGCAATTTCACTTTTTTCAGTAATTGGCCCTGTGTCTAACATGATCTGTTTTGGCAGTGAGGAGATGGAACAGCTCTTCATGGTTTTAACTATTTTCCAGAATTTTGCTGGTTTCCCATGACAATCAGACAATGTGTTCACATAATATTCTGCTTTTGACTTTCGTATAAGACGTATGCAGAGGTTTCTCAGCTGCTTAAAAGCCTACCAGTCAGAGATTAACGCTGACTGTCTAGCTTTAGCCCAAGCCATATTTCTTTTATGCAAAGCATCTGAGATATCTGGAGTGAACCAGGGATTCGATCTATTGTTGACCCTTATTTTTACATATGGGGCATGCCTATCTGAAATAGAATTAAAAACCATAATAAAATGCTCCAGTGCTTGCTCAGCATTGGAAATGCACAAAATGCAGCCCAGCTTACCCAGTGAAAGATATTGTAAAAAATGTTGCTCACTAAAATTTCTGAAATTTCTTTTAGTGATAGTGCGCGGATTAGACCCCTGCTGTCTAACTCTCTCACACACATAATAGTGCAATGGTCACTAATATCTAATGGCAACACACCACATGACAAATACTTATCAGGTGCATTTGTCAGAATATAGTCAATAATTGTAGATTTAGACACTCTTTTAAGTTAGGGCGTGTTGGCTTTGTTATTAGCTGGGTCAAATTGAGAATCACACACAATTCATTCATATGATCTGAGCTCTGTGCTAGCCAATCGAGATTAAAATCTCGAAGTATGACTACTTCAGATGACATAAAGGAGCCTAACAAATCAGTTAGCTGGCAAAGCATGTCCTTTTTTGCACAGGAAGTGCGATATACACCAATTACAGTAATATTACAGTTATTTCCAAATGTAAGCCTTAGAACCAGAAGTTTCTAATTCTTTTGGAGCAGAGCTACTTTTTAACAAAGTGACAGAGATACAGTGTCTGATGTAAATTGCCACCCCTCCTCCTTTACTCTTGTTATCTGCTCTGAAAAACTTATAGCCATCAAGAGCAATATCTGCATCAGTTATCTTTTTAGATAGCCATATTTCCGATAGGACAATAAAATCTGGGTTTGCCTGTTCCATTTGCACTTTCACAGAATCAATTTTGGGCGAAAGGCTTCTAATGTTCAGGTGTAAGAAACCAAGCCTGTTGCGATTCTTAAAACCATGCGCATTCTCAATAAAAACAGGTGTTTCACCAACAGGCTTAAATATAAAATCAGGACAATGCAAAGGAACTGTAGTCAAGTTACTCTTAACTACCCCACCAGGCCTATTATTACATCTTGTCATTGTCTGACCGAATCCTCAGGACACGTGAACAGGAATGTAAGATACATTTCTCAAATTAATTTGACCATAGCCTCAGGCATAAAAGACTCTACACAATGAGTTAAGAGCAGAAGTAATAAAACTTCTGCTAAAAGAGTGCTTGCGCCATACCTGTTTTGGTGCAATCCATCTTGTTGAAAAAGATTTGGCCGGTCATAAAAAGGTTATAAAATTGTCCACAAACGGGATTCCACTTGTCCAGCAGTAGCCCTTTAGCCAGATATGTAGCTGGCAAATACGATTAAAAACAATGTCAGTAAAACGAGGGGATGAAAGTTGACCGGAGATGATGCACTGTTTACCGGAATCCAGCATAGTGTCAGTCAACTTTTTAAAGTCATCTTTCAGTTTCTCCGATTGGCGAAGTCTGATGTCGTTCGAGACAACGTGTACGATAACCGCTTTGACAGTGCAATGTTTGCCAACAGTTTGCAGCAGCATGAGGTCCAGGTCTAGGATCTGAGCACGAGGGAAACAAAAAACCTCTGCCTTTCGCACCGAAACATTTCAGATCAATGATGAGCTCACAACTAGGAAGGCAGGACTTCCAGGTGGTTCAGCCACTCGCTGACAGCGTGTCAACTGCCTCAAGGCAGGCGTTGGTGGACTTCCAGAAACAGCTGCCAGTCTTAACGAATGAAAGAAGCGCCGTTCTGCGTTGGTTTGGTCCTGGATGGATGACATTCGCAAGTTACTCTTCGCACCGGCAGTGGCCGGGTGGTGGTGCCGAGCGCCTCCATCTCCTCCAGGCCCCAAAATCACTTTCCCAATTTCAACTCCTCTGCAGTTTTGATTGGGAAGCGCCTTCCTGGACCGTTTGTTCCTTGGACAACAATCCACGGCTCAGAAAGCGGCACAGAGGGAGTGGAACACACCTGTGTCTTGCTCCCAACCTAGACCAGGGATCCACTGGAAAGACCGATGTTGCCGGAGGTCCTCCTGGTTCTCTTGGATTTAGATTTCCAAACCAGGGACAGGTGGTGTCCTCCTTGATCTTGTACAAGATGGACACCCTCCATTCTAACTCTGCCTCTTTCTGGCTCAGGTGTTGGCAAGAGACACATCCTTCCGTAAGTGGAGCCATAGAGTCCGGCCCGGTATAGCGAAAAGTGCAACGAAGGCCGGCAATGGAGGCTAACAAGAAACCGGAGGGCCAGTAAGTAAATGTAAAAACAATTAAATAACGAATAAAACAATGAATGATATTAAAAGGACAAAACCTGCTAAGCACGCAAACTTCGAGTGAGAATTAAACTATCATAGCTGTTTAGTGTTGTTCAGTAGAGGTCTAAAGAGGCTACACGCCACTCTGGTCAACTCTGGTCTGGTTAGGAGTTAAATTATGAATTATGAATATTCCCGACAACACCTTGACATGCCTCACAGCTTCTGGCACACTGTAATTTGGAGTGATGAGACCAAAATAGAGCTTTATGGTCACAACCATAAGCGCTATGTTTGGAGGGGGGTCAACAAGGCCTATTGTGAACAGAATACCATCCCCACTGTGAAGCATGGTGCTGGGTCACTGATGTTTTGGGGGTGTGTGAGCTCTAAAGGCACAGGGAATCTTGTGAAAATACTGGCAGACAATTTGCATTCTTCTGCACGAAAGCTGCGAATGGGACACTCTTGGACTTTCCAGCATGACAATGACCCTAAGCACAAAGCCAAGTTGACCCTCCAGTGGTTACAGCAGAAAAAGGTGAAGGTTCTGGAGTGGCCATCACAGTCTCCAGACCTTAATAGCCACTCTGGGGAGATCTCAAACGTGCAGTTCATGCAAGATGACCAAAGACTTTGCATGACCTGGAGGCATTTTGCCAACACAAATGGGCAGCTATACCACCTGCAAGAATTTGGGGCCTTAATACTCAGTATTAAGAACTAAGGGTATGCAGACTTTTGAAAAGGGGTCAGTACATTTTTTTCTTTGTTGCCATGTTTTATTTTATGATTGTGCCAAACAGCTGCAAACTGTCTGAATTCTGTAGCTTGCTAGAAAACGTCATCTAACCCCTTGCTAACATAAAGTGTGACCTGTAATTCAATGCAGCGAAAATAAAGGCTGGTGACGACTAGAAATATGTTTTATTGTATTGCATGGTAGAAGTAAAGAAATGTCTAACATATCCATCGTTTGAACTACTTACTGAAAGTCAGCCACCAACCACACTATCAGATTCCCACACATGCACTGTACTTGCATGATGTGTCACTGCTGAGGGCTGGGGGGCAGTGGATCAAACCATTGTGAGTCAAAGGGCGGGGGAACGCAATCTTTTGAAACTTAAAAACATGCTATTAAGTGTCTATAATCACCACAAGTGCTTTCATTGCTTCTTATTATGTTATGTTTACAGTGATATATTGGGTCGTGTACCCCCCGGATTTCCGACTATGGTCCACAGGCAATGTATATGAAATGGGTAAAAAATACCTCCCAATTGTACAAAGGAAGAAAGTCTTAAAATGGTCCCATTTAGGGCCTATTAAAATGGCCCCTTGCTGTTTGCTCAGAAAAGTAACTCCCATGCCTCTAAGAGGTTCCTTTCTTTTGTACAATTTGGCAGTATTTCTTCCCCATTCATATACATTGCTTGTGTAAACCGATCAGCCATAACATTATGACCACCTGCCTAATATTGTGTAGGTCCCCCATTTTGCCACCAAAACAGCCCTGACCCATCGAGGCATGGACTCCACTAGACCTCTGAAGGTGTGCTGTGGTATCTGGCCCCAAGACTTTAGCAGCAGACACTTTAAGTCCTGTAAGTTGCAAGGTGGGTCCTCTATGGATTAGTCTTGTCCAGCACGTCCCACAGATGCTCGATGGGATTGAGATCTGGGGAATTTGGAGGCCAAGTCAACACCTTGAACTCGTTGTGTTCCTCAAACCATTCCTGAACCATTTTTGCTTTGTGGCAGGGTGCATTATCCTGCTGAAAGAGGCCAATTCATCAGGGAATACCGTTGTCATGAAAGGGTGCACATGGTCTGCAACAATGCTTAGGTAGGTGGCACAACATGTTCAGCATGTTCACTTGCTGAACATGTTCACTTGCTGCCTAATATATCCCACCCACTGACAGGTGCCATGATAATGAGATTATCAGTGTTATTCACTTCACCTGTTAGTGGTCCTAATGTTATGGCTGATCGGTGTACATGAGTCACCTTACCACACCTGTGCCATTTGCAATATATTTAAATGGGGAGAAAATACTTCTCTCTTGCCCAACTGTACAAGAGAAGAAAGGCTTAAGATGGTCCCATTTAGGGCCTATTTAAAGGGCCTCTTGCTGTATGCTTGACAAATTCAACTCCCATGTCTCTAAGAGGTCTACTTCTTTTGTACAGTTGGGCAGTATTTCCTACCCATTCATATACATTGCTCTTCTACAGTCACCTTACCAGACTTTCCATAATATTTGAATGGGGTAAAATAAACATGTAATGGACACAACGTTATCCACAATATGGTCAGTGGTAGCCTCCAAAGTCCATGTACAATTCGTGGGTATTTCAACCCCATTCAAATACATTGGGAATGTACACCTTCCCCCTTTGCACATGGAAGGTCTCAAAAACTTATCCTGTTGTGCAGACATTCTAGGGAGGCCCCCAAACACCCCTAATGTCACAGTTTAACCAGTACAGCCTCATGCTGTGCAGGTAGTTTCATGTTTCCCGTGCCTGTCTGTTTCCCAGCCTTCACTAACACATCCCGGACTCATTATTGTCTTTGATTACTCACACCTGATTCCCCTTGTGTCATGTGTTTGGGTAGGAAATAGTGCCCAATTGTACAGGGTAAGAAAGGCTTAAAATGCTTCATTTTAAGACCTATGGAAAGGGCCTCTTGCTGTATGCTTGAAAAATTAATCTCCCATGTCTCTAAGAGATCTATTTTGTTTGTACAATTGGGCAGTACTTCCTACCCATTCATATACATTGCAGTTGGATTGTGTACTGTTGCATTGTATTACATCGCCAGCGGCAGTGTATTCCTTCTCCAATGGCAGTGTATTACATTGCCAGTGGCATTGTCTTACATTGCCAGTCCATTGCATCTATGGACAGGAACCACCTACATGCCCCAGACGGAGACTGGGCGATCCCCAGTGCCTGGAAGTGTCATTTTTTTCTTTGGAAAATGTCTAGTTTGCCATACCACCATTTGTCCCCGATCCATAATCTCCCTGACTATTAGGGCAAAATTTACGCCGTCAGTTGTCCACACAGCCTTGATGCATTTACATGCACTGGAAGTGGAGAAAAAGATGCAGCCTTGTCATCTTCCGCCGTTTGGAAAACTTTTCATGTGCCATCTCAAAGAGGATCAAAGATTTTGTGGATTTTCCCCAAATGTGGATCTCCAAAGAAAACGTACGGTTGCACCCGAGCTCGTCGATTTTGACGGGACTTACAGTTTGGTTTAAAACAAAGAAAAAACTTGGCGTACATTTGCCTGGTATTCCGAAATTAGGCAAGTATGTTTGCTTGCAGATAGCTAATTGAAATGTTATTGATTTTCTCCAGTCTGTAAAGAATCTACAGATTGTCTATCCAAATAAAGTGTTACCAAAAGGCATGGATAGCAGGGTAGTTGGGTAGCAATGCTCAAGTTGGTTTGTGACAGTAAATTAATAAAATATTAATTGGAAATTCAAAACATGTATAAACTAAATTGCCAAAAGTATGTAGACATCTGACCATCACACCTATATGTGCTTGTTGGACATTCCATTACAAAACCATGGGTAATAATATGGAGTTGGTAATTATAGCACTTAAGTTGACCGGGGCAGATGTAGTAGGACAGACATTTCATGAACTGACTTGTGGCAACGGTGGTGTGGTACAGCCAACGGCACCACCACTGTATGAGGATGTTATTGTGGCCAGCGGTTTCTGGAATGTGCTGTTGAGGAGTGGAATGTGCTCTCCTGTGTCAAATTTAAAGACATTGAGCTCTTCAGTATGACCCATTGTACTATGTGCTGGATTTTATGCACCTGTGAGCAATGGGTCTGGCAGATAAATCTAAACTCTGTAATTAGTAGGGGTACCCACATACCTTAGGCCATATAATGTGTATACATATATATACATTGATGAGCTAAAACATTAAGACCACCTGCCTAATATGCTGTTGGTCCTCCGCATGCTGCCAAAACAGCTCTGAGCTGCCTAAGCATGGACTCTACAAGACCCCTGAAGGTGTCACACATTAAACTGTGTGAATTTCAATAAAAACTGTAAAAATTGAGCTGTTCTAAAATTTTTGACCAGTAGTGTATATATACTGTGCAAAAATTCTAGGCCAATCTAAAAAAGTAATGAATTAAAGTAATTTCTCTATTAACTCTTTTTTTTTTTTTTTAGAATATACAATGTAATATACAATGTATAACATTGCTGTAAACTCAAAGAAATATTGATACAATGAAAACTTATTCAAACATCTTGTGGTTTAAAAACAAATCAGTATTTCCTTGGCCCTCCCTTAGAATGTACAACTGAAGCAGTCTACCTTGCTAGATTGTTGTGTAATGTTTTCAAGTAGTCATATAGTAAATTCTTCTTGCAGAATTTGCCCTAACTCTTTCTTTGGCTTTCACTGATTCTTTAACTGTCTGTCTTCAACAGTGTCCTCAAATGTCTACATGGCATTTCTTCCAGCCATCTTAAAGAAACACATAATCCCCAGATACATAGCTTTGGGGGCTTTTGCACTGCACTGTATAAATATATATATATAATTTTATATAGTGGGGAAAGGTGGAGGTAGTTTTTGCTGAACAAGCGGTAAGGCAGATTTGAATCCATGCTTCAACATGTGTACTAAAATCAGTGGCCCACACCAATGGACCACCCTTGGCTGGGGTTGGCTGTTGCTTAGCCAATTTGCACGTCTGAACGTGAGACCCCTGTGCCCAGCAACTGATAAAACATCTCCTTACCGCAAGCTACTGTAAACAACTTCCTTCCTTTGATCTCCTCAGTCCGATTGTGTGGGTGTTAACCCACATAAATATTGTACATACACAGTTCTGATCTGTCTGATCTAATCATGGGCCCAGCCCCTTACCACTTAAAAAACACAAAAAAACAAGGCAAATGATTTCCAACCTGTCATTTGGAACAGGCTACTAAAATTTAGATTATAGGCTTAACAATTAATATCATTAGCGTTTGAATTAAAGTGAACTATAAATGAACTGAATGATTATTAATGATCACCCATATGTGTGTAAGCCTATTTAATAATGACATCTGTCAGTTCTTTAATTTCTTAACAATAGCAAATAGTAACAATCATTTCTTGTACCAACCTACTAAAATATTGAGTTCTGTCTTTTGACTCCATGATCCCATCCCTATTTTATTCATTTTTTAATGTTCCATGCACACACAATTTGTTGGATCAACCAATCTCTGCTTCACAGCCTAATAATTTAAATAACAACCAGCCATTCTGCAACTAAAAGAAGCTCAATATGTTCGGGGAAACCTGAATTTGTTGAGCCACCCATTTCTGAAATAGCCCTCGGGTCTACACAGGCCAAAAATATTAACACTGGTCATTTAGATTTCAATAAATCCGCATTTTATGAAAAATATGTTGAAAGATAAAAGTTCACAGGTGCTTTGATTTATGTCACATCCTCATCTTTGGCCAATAGTTCAAAACCAGATTTCTCCAATGAGTCCCTGATCTCATGGTCCTTCTTATCTGCAGTCCTTTCCAGTGCTCCTGTAGCACGCAATAAAATTAATTATTTAGCAGTATATTATTTATCTGTTTTGCTAAAATTAAGTTACATCATATAATACTAATGTATTTATTTATGTACTCTATTTGAGAAAACAATGTAATGTCTGATGACTTACCAACTGAAATAATGCAATTATGTATGCCTGTAGCATATTCACAAGCTAGACATCCAGCTTGACTTTTCATGTCATATTGTCAAAGATGTAATGATTTACAAGTTTAAATTTAAGATTTTAAATTGGTTAAGTGAAAGATCATGTGATCTTGGCTCCTGTTCCAAGAGGCTGCCCAGCAGAAGTGAATGAATACCATTTACATTTGATTTGTTGAGTGCACATGGATTATTAGGTTTGATCTGAGTCCATTTCAAGAAAATGGACGCCTGTCTCCTGGGATTCATTGCTTCCTATGCCGCTCTTTCTTTGATTGTGGGACATTATTTTAAGTAACATGTTTGTTTGTTTATTTTTATAAATGAGTTAAAGTTGTATGGAAATGATGCATTTGAACTGTGATGAAATAGTGTAAATGTGATTACTGAACTGTTACCACTGATTGAAAACCATGCCGTATGAAATAAATGTTCAAATTGTACTTCATTATCTGCCTCTGCTTCATGCGGCTTGCTCAATCCCAGAACTAGAACAGTCATAAAAAAAACACTAATGGTTTCGTTTTGGGTGACTGACTGACTGTAGCTTAGACAGTTTGCTTGCTTTTCTGTTATAATTTTTAATAATAGAAAAAAGAAGAAAGAATGATGCAGAATGAAGTGTTTTGTATTACCCAAGGATTCTAAACTTAGATGACAACCCTGAATTATAAAACATTTAGAAAATACAAATTAGACAAAGCGAATAGTACAATTTGTCCAGCTTTTGGTCATTGCTTTAAATACATATTTTGGTCTTCGGTTGCTTAGAAGTCATACATTTTTGCATGCTTCCAACAATGAAAAATGGTATATCAGTATGACCGGACAGGGTGCTGGGTGCTGGGCAGGGCCAGCAACATAGACAAATCAATGATCAGTTATTATAAGTCTATTACAATCAGATTGGCAGGGGACATGCATCGGGCCAATAGCACCAACCTACCCGAACAGGCTGAAATTCAACGTGATTGTTTTCAAAGAGCTTTTACACAGAAAGTGCATTATGATTTAGTTTTCTCAATTTCATAGTGTTATTTCAGAAAATAATATTTAACAGTTAGGAAAATCACACTTTTAACTGGTGCATGCTTCATTTCCTCACTGGTTCAGGGAATTAAAGACCAGCGCATACAGTATTAACCTGTAATAATCAAATCTCTGAGGCAGGATGCAATTGCAAGCAAATGGTTTTAGTAATTACCAACGGTAGATGATACCAACTCAAACGCAAAAACAGAGAACATTAAACATACAACTAGGACTATGGCCATGACTAGGATTATGACAACATCTAGGATTTTAGAGGTAATTCAACTAGGGTATGAACCCATAGGCATGAGAACAATACTGCTTAACTTAAGACTGGATGCCAACCATCCTGGATCTCATCTCCAACAATGATGAGACTGCTTAAAGAGAGGAGGTAGGGGACCTGGCTACATGGTGCCAGGACAACAACCTGTCTCTCAACATCTGCAAGACTAAGGAGATGATTGTGGACTTCAGGAAGCGGCAGAGGGTGGTCATGCCCCCATACAAGTCAATGGAGCTGAAGTGGAGAGAGTCTCTGACTTCAAGTTCCTCGGTGTGTTCATCAAAGATGACCTCATCTGGTCCAGGCAAGCCGCCTCGACAGTGAAAACTGCCCGAAAGCGACTATACTTCTTGAGTAGACTCAAGAAGTTTGGCATGTCTGCAAAAACTCTCACCAACTTTTACAGGTGCACCAATGAGAGCATCCTCTCAGGCTGCATTACTGCCTTGTACAGCGAGGCTGCTGATTGCAAGGCCCTCCAGAGGGTGGTGAAGTCTGCGGAGCTCGTCATTGGCTGCCATCTCTCCTCCGTGCAAGGCATCTACCTTTCACCATGCCTTAGGAAACATGGAACATCATCAAAGTCTACAGCCACCTATGGAGGCAATGGCCTGTTCACACTGCTGCCATCTGGTAGACGCAGCCAGAGCATCCAGGCATGCACTTCCAGACTCACAAACAGTTTTTTACCTCAGGCCATAAGGCTTCTCAACCAGCAACACTGATCTATTGATCATATGAACATTCCAAATGCTCTGATGTCTTTCTATCTACATTCAATGTACATTAGAATATTTTAATGTCCCATTCATAGGCATATTACACATTATATTTATAATATTTAATATTTCTACACATATTGTTTATATTTACCATTCTACACTCTTTAAAAGTGCTGCTAGTTTACATTATGTATATTTTTACTATAATTTTGCTTCATATATTTCTTAATTCTTACTGCATAAATGTCGTGTGCCATGTCACAAGAATTTCATTGTTCAGAATGACGCTTTGCTATTCGGTGCATTTGATAAATAAAAGACTTTGACTTTTGAAACAGAACAGAAGCTATTTGTAAATGTAGACTGAGGAGACATTGGGAACAGGTGTGACAAGTAAACTGGGGATGTGTTTGACCGGTGGTGGCTAAAATGTGGGCGAATAGGAGTGCCGCATGATCAGGGGGAGCCACGACAGGCATTACATTACCATAGATATTTCAACAACATTGCCAGCTTCCAAATGTTAAAAAGCTATGAATGTGAATTTTTTAATTCGAATGATTCAATATATATAATGAAAAATTTAAAATTTGCTGGGACTAAACCCTGACTTGACAAGGTGAAAAACACAGTTGTTCTTTCTCTGACCAAGAATGTTAAACCTTCAAACCTCTGAACATGAAAACAACTTTCAATCATGAACCGGCATTACCATCGCCCAACAAAAACTACTTCAAGGTATCAGAGCAAATGACCTAACCTTTTGACTGTGGTGCTAACTAACTGGCCATTTCACACCCGTTATACATACTGACCTTGTAAAATAGGTGTAAAAATAGTACTTATTGTATTATATTTATATTATATTACAAACCTGTTTCCAAAAAAGTTGGGATGCTGCAAATAAAAAACAGAATGCAATGATGTGCAAATCATTTATCCCTATATTTAATTGAAAATAGTACAGACAACATATCACATGTTGAAACAAATAAATTTTATTGTTTTTGGAAAAATACATGCCCATTTTGAATTTGATGCCAGCAAACCAATTCAAAAAAGTTGGGACAAGGGCATGTTAACCACTGGGTTGCATCACCTCTTCTTTAACAATACTCTGTAACCGTTTGGGAACTGAGGAGACCGATTGCTGTAGTTTTGAAAGTGAAATGTATTCCCATTCTTGCTTGATACAGGATTTCAGCTGCTCAACAGTTTGGGGTCTCTTTTATCATTGTTTTTGTTTCATAATGCGCCAAAAGTTTTCAGTTCTGGACTGCAGGCAGGCCAGTTTAGCACCTGGACTCTTTTACTATGGAGACAGCCTGTTGTGATACGTGCAGAATGTGGTTTGGCATTGTCTTGCTGAAATAAGCAAGGCCTTCCCTGAAAAAGACGGGGTCTGGATGGCAGCATATGTTGCTCCCAAACCTTTATATATTGTTCAGCATAAATGGTGCCTTCACAGATGTGCAAGTCACCCATACCATGTGGACTAATGCATCCCCATACCATCACGGATGCTGGCTTTTGAATTGTGCACTGATAACAAGCTGGATGGTCCCTCTTTTTAGCCCAGAGGACGCGGTGTCCATTATTCCCAAAAAATATTTCAAATTTTGATTTGTCAGACCACAGGACAGTTTTCCAGTTCGACTTAGTCCATCTTAAATGAGCTCAGGCCCAGAGAACCCGGCAGCGGTGCTGAATCTTGTTTATATATGGTTTCTTCTTTGCATGGTAGAGTTCTAACTTGCATTAGTGGATGCAGCGACGTCTGTGTTCACAGAAAATGGTTTTCGAAAGTGTTTGTGAGCCCATACAGTGATTTCCACTATAGAACTGTGTCTGTTTTTAATGCAGTGCTGCCTGAGGGCCCGAAGATCACAGCCATCCAATATGTATCATAGATGATGAGATCCCCAAAGTCTTTGCAATTTTATATTGAGAAACATTATTCTTAAATTGTTGCACTATTTGCGCAGTTTTTCACAGAGCAGTGAACCCCTCCGCATCCTCACTTCTGACAGACCCATCCTCTCTGGAGTGATCTTTTAATACCCAATCATGTTACTAACCTGTTGCCAATTGACCTAATTACTTGTGTTATATTCCACCAGGTTTTGTTTTTCAGCATTACACAACTAGCATTACACAACAGTCTTTTGCTCCCTTTGTCCCAACATTTTTTAAACATGTTGAAGGCATTAAATTTAAAGTGGGCATATATTTTTTTTAAAACAATAAAATGTATCAGTTTCAGCTGTCTTTGTACTATTTCCTGTTAAATATTGGGATTAAATTATTTGCACATCATTGCATTCTGTTTCTATATGCATTTTATGCAGCATCCCAATTTTTTTGGAAATGGGTTGCACTTTCCGAATGTAAGAAAGCGGGTGGAGTGTGAGCCCTATGATTTCATTGTATGCAAGTTTTTAGCCAAACCTGCCAAACTACCCATTGAATTGCATTAAAGCAATATTATATTATATTGAGTTTAGTGTAAACTCAATGTCTTTCTAAACAATGGGAGTGTGTCTGCCTATCTGCTAATGTTAGGGCTGTCCAAATAACCACCCTCAAATGTGAGGGTAACAGCTGGGACTGATACAGCTAGGGCGGGAAAGGCAGAGTTGTGGCATCTTGCCCAAAGCCTTTCCCCTGAACCAGACTGGGTAAACCGGGACTGTCAGTCCTAAGATTTGTTTTTTAAGGCTCAAGAAAATGTAACGAAACAGTTCACAACTGAAAGCAAAAACAAGTTTTCTTGTTGGATACTTTTAGGTAATTCTCTCCTTGATATAAAAAACATATCCTATGGAACAAAACCCAGATGTCACACCCAAAATATACAGAAGGGTGCTCTCTGCATGAAACTAACTAACAGCAGGGCAGCAGCAGCCTATCCTATAATGAAAACTGTGGGTCTTGAACATAACCATGCCTCCAGATACAGCATAATTAATTATGTAATAACTTATTTGTCTGTGTTCTAATCTCTTAAATCAAGCATGTACTTACTCTGCTTTCACACTGAACAACAATATAAATGCAACATGCAACACTTTCGAAGATTTCACTAAGTTACTCATTGCACTTTGTGTGTCTGCCCCATGCTCTAACTTCCAAGAGATTCAATCTCTCTTAGCATTGCCACAACACATTGAATCAATTTGCTTTCACTGTGTGTACTCTGTCAGTGACTGCATGATTTCGAAAGGCACTTATCAATAGATGCCAGTGGGAAGGTGGTACCTGCAGTCTGGCCATTTTGGGGGACTGTTTTCTGCTCCAGTAACTGTACTGTATTCGTAAAATACACATGCAGTCAGTGCTTTCAAATTTCCTGTCAATGCATTGGAATCAGACTTTAAAATATTGAATATACAGTACATCATGATGTGAAAATGTAATCAAACGTGAATGCAACTATTGTATATAACTAAAGTATATGTAATTAATTAATATCATTTGGAATTAGTCGATTTTAAATGTGATAGAAATTAAATCAGAATAAAACATGGTACATTCTTTATTGAATTAAAATTAGTTTGCTTTCATGTTCGTGGTTTGCTGTATCAATAAGCAGTACAACCCAGTGGACAAAAAATCGTACACGCGTTCGCGTTCACACGCTGTATTTCTTTGTATCTGGCACCCTTTCATGATTAAATCCTATCCAGTCGTTCTGAAGTCAGTCTTGACCTTTCCGTCATAACAACAGTCTCCTCCTCGTCGACACCAGCAACCACGACCCCCTGAGTGACTGCTGATGTCACCAATTGCCTGTGGAATCCCTGCTTCCTCTCATGGCTCGTGGGCGAATCGGAATGTACGGTGGGCAAAACTACAATGGGCCTGGCACTCATGTTTGGTTGCAATGGTAAGCTTGGGATTGGATTTTGTGAGTTTTCTTTGAGAGATTTATTTAATTTTACATTGTACGGAATTACAACAAGTATTTTAAGTTTATTGAAGCTATTCAGTTAAAATAAAATGTCGTCTTTCCTCTTCGTTTAGTAATGTATCCCCAAAGTAAGTGCATAGACAGCAACGGTTGTTTTCCAATCTAATAAAATGTTTGTGGTATTTCAAACACATTTCGTTAATATTTTTTAATGTTTTAATGTTTCGTGTTACTGTGTGTCTTGATAGTGTAAACTCTCCATAACCATGGTAACACTGCTACATTTGTATCAGTTAGTTAGCCCGAATGTTACCATGCTATATTGTCAACTAGTTTGGTGAAACAGTACTGCATTTCCATATGTATTCAATAGTAGTAAATGGCAACATTGCTTATTCACATAACAAACAGTTCACTGGCTCATTTGACAGATTGCAGTGTACAATGTATTTTCAACAAATACCTGCATAATCAATACCTTTAGGCTATTCCTGAAAGCACGTGTCAACGCGGAGAGCTACTGTGATTTTTAAACATTTGACGCTGACTTTCTAAATGTACTGTTTTCTTTTTGGGTAGATTTCCCTGCATTTTGGACTAACAGATTTGCGCCTGTGTTGAAAATTCATCTGGACGGATACAGCACTACCCTACCACACCTTTTTCGACAAGAAAACTCCTTTAAACTTCTCAGCTGAATACAATTATAAAGAACAAGCGCAGTATTATTTGGATTACTTTTACCTGAACATGTTATGCCAACTTGGATGGCATGGCTTTTGAGGGAACCTAACCCTGGTTGTTTTAATTGTTCACAATAGTGGTGGAGTTAACTTTTGACTATTCTTTAGAAGTCTACAGCAATACAATATCAAAATGGATCAAGCAAGCGGTGGAGAAGATCCTAATAAATCCAGTAAAAAGAAAGAAAAAGAGGATGAAAGTAAAAACAAAAAGCTGGTAGGTATATGTTCTGTTACTTTCTGTTTTGCACTAGTCAACTTCCTTTTGAATAGTAAAACTGATCTGTGTTCATTTTACAATCAGCTGTTAACTGACAGACTTCCCATTACAATACAATGTCACTTTTCTTAAATAAGGTAAATATTTAACCCACTACTTAAGTGAATCACCTCTACAACCCGTGTCCTTTTTTGAAAGCCATGAAAAAGACATAAGCACGCGTCATTCATGATTTTACTTGTGCATAACACCTTGTTAATCAATCACTTCAAGGGGAAGCCCTGGTGTTAAAGTCAAACTCTTCCAGCAATATCGCAAACCACCCCAACTGCTCACTCTTCTACTGTGTTGATTAGAACACATTTTCATACTCTGCATCCTTGTGGTGCAAGACACACTTGAACATGTAATGAAAGGTTCACAGCCCCAGATCATTATGGTATTTCATGTAACAGTCAACATGGTGCAGTAGATAGTTTAAACTTCAAAGCGTTCCTATTGTTGGGATTAATAGAGAGGAAGTTCACCAACTGGCTGACACTGAGTGCAGAACCTTGTGGCTTGCAGGGGCGTCATTTGGACTGTGCATGCGTTTCTGTAGATATGACCTGAATCAACATAAATGGCGTTATCAGCACTATGACATTAACAACCACTTATTTACACAGTGCGTATGCTATGCTACTTGAAAACGTGTTGGCAATTCCTGATAGTGTCTATGTAACTGACTGTTTTTAATTCAGTCTGGCAGCGGAGTCACCCAACAGTATCTGCCTAGTCAGGTACAGTGTCTTCAGGGTTGTTTAGCTACCCACACACTGGTTGATAAGGTGGTTTGTTTAGAAACTGATGAAAACTGATCTGTGAAAACCTGTCAGTGAGCTATTTCTGCTCAGTGCCCGGTCACTTAACTGGAAATAAAATCAATGGGGGAAAAAGCTTCAACATTGCTTGTATTTTACAAACTGATTCCCAGGAGTTTTCTTTGATTAATGAAAAATGTTGCTTCAAATGTAATTATTAGTTTCCAGTGTATGTAGGACAGTCACAGGATCTAATTAAAGTGGACTTTTCCCTTGAATTTTCCCTTAATTACAACACTGAAGGGACATGGTCTTTCATGGTCTGCGCATCAGTGTGGTCATTGTAAAGTCTGCTTTTGGAAAAGACAACAAATGAACAGAGATTAAAAACTGTTGTCAGTGGTTCTGGGGAGTAGGGAGAGAGAGGAAGGTGAGACAACTGACTTGGTGACACACCCATATTTTTTTGTTCCAGGCAGAGCCAGTCCGGTTAGCTTATTACTGTTGCACAGAGTGCCGAAGAGCAAGACATCTCAGTGGCTCAATTTCACAGGGGGTCGAGGGGGAGAGGACTGTCTTTTGCTTAGTGCCCCAACTCTGTGAGATGTCTGCCTCTGGGGAAGTGCTTGCAGCAGGGGCAATAAGCTTGCATCAAAAGAGAATGGCTGAGTGTCTCGTAGTTAGATGTCTCCTTTCTTTACTCTTCTGTTTATTGACACCTTTTCATTCCCTGTCACTGTAGTGTAATCTGGAGAGGTTACCATACAAGACCAGCATGTTAAGTAGTATGACAGCACGTTCATTCATGTCCTCTGTGGATCAAGGGACATGAGTCATGCAGGAGAATGCACTTACTCGGTCCACTGCTAAGGGAAAGGAACTGGTTTGTCTAACGTTAAAGAGCTGGACGGCTATCTAGTGGACTCCATGGCTTTGTTTACCAAGTATATCTATTCAATTTGTTTTGGGTCTACAGAGAGCCAATTACTCAACTATGTCCTAGCTGCGAGGGGAAGAATTTTTCTGTCTTGATGCAGCAGGGTTGTTGGGACTGGAAGAATCCATCCGTTGGTGAGCTGCTCCATTGCGCTTTTGGAATGCAAACCTCTCTTTGCCTTAGGCCACCCCAGGCCTCTAAAGTAGAGAAGCTGCAACACAGAGCCCTATGTATGGAGAATGACAGTGATGAGCAATACAAAGACAAATAAAGCAACCATTCCTCTAGCTCGGAGGGGAATGATTGAAGTGGGGAGCAAATTTGGAGGACCACCATACAGTAACGTAATCCCTGGTATGCGCTCCAGCTGGGTTAACTTGCATGGAATAGCCGTGATTTCAAGCTAGCATATAAAACACCAACGTGTGGATCTTAATTACATAGTTGAACACCCTGTCCTCCAGTATTTCAGCCAGCGCCTTCCCCTCTGTTGACTGTGCAACCCAGCCCAGCTCGGCCTTCAGTGCTCCTCGCAGAGTGGTGATGTCATCCAGGCACTGTTCCATCCAGTGAGCTCACTGCGAGCTACACACTCCTTAAGAGGTCTCAGGGCCAGACACGTTGACTGTTGCCCAATCCGTAGCAGTGTTGCAGATGTGGAGAGAGGCAAGCATATGCTCTGGCTGCCCTGGCTATTGTAAAATCCAGATGGCCCGAGAGTGCAGGAAGAAAGTAATAATGTATTCCTGGGCGAGGCCTTGATGTGACCTTTCCCTGCTACTTATTTCCCCTAACTTTTGCACATGCATGTCTAAGAACATACATGCATTTCTCTATATACACCCATGCATTTCCCAATGTTTTCCCTGACATTGCCACTCAATATTTTTTTTCCAGGGAAGTAGATCCAAGAGTGTTTGTGACCAGTGTTGATCTACACGGATTCAGCCCAGAATATAGGGTCATTGATAAGTCTGTTTTAGTCATACAGTCATAAAACTGTATTAGAGGGGGAGGTTGTCACCTTTCTGACTTTGCACCTCTGAAAGCTGTGGTGGAGGTGCCACAGTATTCCCATAGTGTGGTTAAACTTTAGACTTTGCCAAATGGCAGCCTGACCAGGTGAAATCAAGTCTTGTGAGGAGAGAAAAGCCTTTGTAAGCTATGTTTTTTTTTTGTTGAGTCACCGGGTTGAATAATGTCATTCGAAGACTGTCTGGGCTCTGTTTTGTGATGTGGACACAAACTATCAGCCAAGGACATCTGGATAACACTTCTGGTGTGCAAAGTTTGTCAGTCAGCAGGCTGTCAGTCACAAGAACGTCATGTACCTTCCCATGTTAGTGGTTATAAAAGCATAGCCACAAAGTCCTTTTAGAAGAATGAAATTGTTATAGAGCAATTCTGAAGACTGGTCCCCCTCTCCTTCCAACATTCCAGAGTAAACTGTAACCTCGGAGACAGAAAGGGAGAGAGTGAATTGTGCCAACATATTCATATTAGAGGATGTGGTTCTGAGTGGAAACTGCTAAGCCATATTACAACTTGTTTAATGCAGTGACTCTCAAGTAAAGATCTTGATTCAGTAAACTTCAGTGAAACATTATTTTATCTAAGTGTGCAATTGGTTAAGACCAGTGTAATTAAATGGAAAGGCAGAACTTAATACCGTACACTCCATTATGAAGACAGTCAAGAAGCTTTTCACAAATTGAGCTGTTCTTCAAACAAAATCTGTATGTCATGTTTGTAATAATTTGGACATAACATCGAATACTCTCTGGCTTCAACTGTGAAGCCTCCTATGTGGTGTGTTGAACAACATGATTGTACAATATGGCAGCGGATCAGTTTGGAAGTTTCTCTTCTCCAGATCTGTGTGATTAGTCAAATACTGTTCAGTCCATAAGTATTTAGACAGTGACAAACATTTTGTTGTTTAGGCTCTGTACTCCAACTATTTGGATTTAAAAACCAAAATTTTACCAAAAGTGTTGGGCAAATTGGCTTTACAGTTCTTATTAGGCAAGGGGGGAACGTTTACATCATTACTGTATACCAAGAATGCTGTGAATGTCTTGTCGGGATTTTTGGCTTCGCATTGGAGTTGATTGCTGGTGTCTCATAATACGAGGACCAAAGATGTGTTTATGCTAGTCAAACTAGCTACCATGGTGTAGACAAATCAGAATAAATCAGACACAAAGCCAAAACATTATACATGCCAAAATCAACTGTTTGGTACATTAAAAAGAAGAAAAAAACACTGCTTACCTTAGCAATGGCAAATTACCTGCTAGACCATGAAACACATCTACAGTTGCTCTGCAAAGAATTCAGAAAAAAAAACTAAGAACTGTTTAACAGATCAGGACCACACTCCAGGAGGTAGGTGTGGATGTCTTTTACTAACATGTGCAAAACACTTCACCAGCCAAACGTACAGTGGATTGCAAAGTGTAAAAACATTAGTTAACCTGAAGATTTATGGTGAATTGATGTTATGTATTAACCTGGGGGTGTAATGAGATATCGTGCGACGAGATCTCAAAATATTAAAACGTGACGATATTTCTCATCGAGTTGAAAAGCTGTCTCACGTGTGAGGGTTAAATTTGCATAGAAGATGCCCCTGCCACTTTAAAGCGTTTGTGTGGCAGCATTTTGGGTACATGTGCATTGGACAAAATTTTACTATCTGAATAGTATTCGGTTATCCGAAATACATGTTTTTAAGTACTGATACAGCATGAGCGCTGCTACATAATGCGCGAAGGAATGGGTGTCGTTCTCATGTAACATTGGCTCAATGACAGTTCATTTGAGAGAAGAATGACTGCGTATGGAGGAAGCCGTGTGGTTGACATGCAAAACTTGGCTACAGAACTAGTAGAAGACAACATTTATCAACACGTAACATTGAGTTTATTAGATGGAAGAGTCTAGGGAAGCTAGTTAGCTAAGCCAGCCAGCTATTTGCTTAAGAACTAACCGTTTTCTGCATGCTCAAACACCTTTCGATTCCACAGCTGAACTTTACGTAGCGTTTTGTGGCCAAATATTTTTCTGTATGTAACATTAATTCAGTAAATATATTCCATCTTCCCTTGAATTAGTTAACTTTCATCCACTTGCTAACATTTGCGTCATTCTGACTGATCTGGACCCCACCACACTACCACCGCTTTGATTGACGATTGTAAACAACTAACACGTGTGAAGGTGCGCATGTTATAAAAATAACTTAAAAACGTGTACTTTTTCCAATATCATGGTATATCGTCATATGAAAAAATGTAGCTATGAATTTTAATAGTATTTTGAAAAATAATATTCAGGTCTATTAATTTCAACCAAAAAATGACATATACGTAAAACAAATGGGGGGCAAAATTGAATACACACACAAGTACTCAAATACAAAAATCTGTGCCCACCCCTAGTACCCAATGGAAACGGCGACAGAGTGACAGACAAGACACAAACAATATGTAAGCACTGTAAGAAAATAGTGCCACACTATCTTCGGTGGCTAACATGCAGAACGATGGCTTAGACGAGCAGTATGCTAAGACCCCTACAGAACCACCACAGCTCTCAACTAAAATCAACCGCACTTGTGAAGAATACACTGAAAGGCTAATGCCTTTGCATCTCAATTTCCACAGTCAGGTGCTAGAGCCATGGCAATAATGAGACATCAGCGTTTTCTCATATGAAATCATACAGGAGAGAAGCCAGCCAGTCAGTTGAGTTTGTGGCCAAACCTTTTACAGTGCTTGCATGTTGTTCTGTCTTTTACTGCATATGATAACTCATACTCAAAGTAGAACTGAAGTGACATTCATTACAAGATGAATAGTAATGAATGTCAAACATTTCTAAATGCGTCTGCATTGTTTTGCATTTTGTGACTTTCAGTTGAGTAAAAGACTATTTTACCAATCCTATATTTTGTCATTGAAGATTTAAAAATAGTGTTAAAATACTGTCTCGTTCTCATGAACCCAATATCGAGTATCGTCTTGTGAGCTAAGTGTCTCGTCACACCCCTAGTATTAACATATACCAGAATGATGGCAACAGGAAAATGTGGAGTAAAAGAAATGGGCATACCAATTATTCTGTGGAATAGGGTGGAGTGGGTGTTATATTTTGGGCGTGTATGGTTGCCAGTAGAACTAGTTAATTTGTCTTTATTGATGGAGTAACGACAACAGTAAATTGGATTCTGTTCAGGTACAACCAAATGTTTAAAACTCATTGGATGGCACCACAACTTGCTGCAGGACAGTGACCCAAAACGTACTGCTAAAGGGCCAAATGTTGTAATGTTTTTCACTAACCAAGTCTACCTAACCTGAATGCAGTAAAGCATGCATTTCACTTGCTGAAGATAAGATTCAAGGCAAATATGTCCTGAAACAAGCTGAAAATAGTTGACATAGAGGCCTGGCAGAAAATCACCATAAAAGATATCCAGCATCTGGTGATGTGTGGGTCACAAAGTTTCAATGCATTGAATTTGCCATAAAGTATTAATATGACTATTTTATTAAAAATGATGTCAATATGTCCAATTACTTTTGCTACCCTAGAATGCAGGGCACTGCATACAAGGGTGTAATTCCTACACTGGATAAAAATTCCCTGAAATCAACACTGCACTTAAACCTGTTAGTCATTGTTTCATTTAAAATCCAATGTGCTAGAGTGCACAGCCAAAACAACAACATATTTCTCAAATTCCTTTGGACTGCTTTGTTCACACAGTTGCCCATAGCCCATATGTCTTAGATTCTATACATGATTTGTTTTCAGATGTGTATGAAGTAGAATCATGTAAATCTTGTGAATCTTGTAATCTCTGTTAATTCAACACTTGTTAGTTAGATTCCATGTTAGGCTTTGTATGATGAAAAGACTTTGAAGATTGGAATAATGGTGGAATAATAGACCGGCTTTAGAGGAGGATCCCTGGACTCCCTGGATTTATGTTGTAGGTGTGAATGGATCAGTTGTGTGTGAGAAGTGGGCCTAGCAGCATCGTCATCGTGCCTCAGCACTTAGGCAAACTATTCATGTGAATGAAAGAGGTTCCAGTGCCAGTGAAGACATGCTCATTTTCAGATCAGTGGTTTTGTACTCTCTCCAATTTTTTCCTTAGTTGACAGCATTTTAGTGATTCACACAAACACTGATTGTTGACAATGGGGTTGCTTACTGTAGAGCTGGGCAAAATGAGATATGTATTACATTAATTTGAATGTGTGCTTGACTGCGACGTGTCAAAGGAGAAAGAAGAGTTAAAGAAAACTAGCTCAACCTCCAATAAGTATGCCCTTAAAAGGGCAGTAGCATTTATTTTGCCACATAGAAATGGTTTTGGTTATAAAGTCAGATGTCCTAAAAACTAATGTCCTTTGCAAAATACAATTTCTACAGAAAGTAACAGCACAGTACAGGGTAGACTATGGACTGGCAGTTAAAACTTTGGGCCTGTCGACGAAAGAAAAAAATAACCTTTTCCAGCACCCTAGATTCTTGCGTTGGAATATGAGGAATTCTTGGGACCAGTTTTGGGGAACGTTACTTTTCAAAGTAAATAATTACAGTTACTAGTTACAGTTCCCATAAAGTAACTAGTTACGTTACTTAGTTACTTGCTGTAGAAAATAAGGCGTTAAGTTACTTAGTTACTTTAAGATAAGTCCTTTGATTCTATATTCACGTGTTGGTTACTTATGCCCAAAAGGCAGAGATTTAATGGGGCATCATAATTACGTAGTAAGGAATTGCATAGTCAGTGTCACTCAACAGCATATAACATTAGCCTATTTAATCATTATATAGCATGAGTGACCAATCTTATTATCTCAAGTGATCATATACCATAATGCCAAATAATATTTGCGTTTAGTTCTTTAATCAAGAATCTCTTAAATCAACTCATTATAGTGCCTCCACATTTTCAGGCCAGGCTTATTATACAGTCTATATATGCAGATTTCAATACTAGATAGATCCATTGTGGTGAACAATGAGGAACAAAAGTAACAACTGTAGCATTGAATACTGATAAACATACCTTCTCAAAAAGAAAACAGCAATTTGAAATCTCTTTGCAATAATGTGCATAATCCATTAATGTTTCATGACTTTATTCAGATGTGAATAATTACTAAATCGGTTTTTGAAATTATTCAGAAAAGTCATGTTTAGAAACAGAACATGTATTTAGAATGTTTCTCTGCTTATATAAACGACCACTATTAAACCACTATTAACACCTCCTATATACAAATACAGTGTGGGCTACATAATGTTTATTAAAGGAATGAAAGCATACTTTTGTGAATCCCAAAAAAGCCCCGCTGCCCTATTACTTATATTTAAGTGCCCTCCTTAAACATTTGTTGTTAATATACTGTAGCTCTGAAGTAGCAGGTACGTCTTCATTCAGACTAAACAATTGTTTGCCTGGAAATAAAGGAGGTGGTTTTGGGATCAACTTTGGTTGTCCAACAGGCAAGTTCCCAACAGGAAGGTTGATCCCAGCAAAAAATAACAGCAACCGCGGTGATTGGTTATATGCAAGGGTAATAACGATGTAGTCGAAATAATAAACTGCTTCACAAGTCAGAATCACGAAGCTCACCTGAGCTCAGCCTTCCACTGCACAAATTGCTAGTCGACGCTACATATCGTTTTGAAATGAATGGGAGCTGGGTGAGTGGCTTTGGTAGCCTATGTGCTGTGGCGGACTCAGGCTGCCTGAGGGGCAGGGGCGAAAAAAATTAAAAGGGGCACCAGCTGCATGTGGTGGGGCACCAACGTGCAGAAATTTGTGATGCATTTATGGTGAAACCGTTCCAAACCCTGATTAAGATGAATGAGCTGTACAGTTGAAGTCAGAGGTTTACATACACTTAGGTTGAAGTCACTGAAACTAATTTTTGGACCACTCCACAGATTTCATGTTAACAAACTATAGTTTTGGCAAGTCAGTTAGGACATCTACTTTGTGCATGGCACAAGTAATTTTTGCAACAATTGTTTACAGACAGATTATTTCTCCTATAATTTACTATATCACAATTCCAGTGGGTCAGACGTTTACATATGCTATGTTGACTGTGCTGTAGGCTAATTTACATAATTTGAGTAATTTGGAGGTGTACCTTTGGATGTATTTCAAGGCCTACCTTCAAACTCAGTGCCTCTTTCCTTGACATCATGAGAAAATTGAAAGAAATCAGCCAAGACCTCAGAAAATAAATTGTAGACCTCCACAAGTCTGGTTCATCCTTGGGAGCAATTTCCAAATGCCTGAAGGTACCATGTTCATCAGTACAAACAATAGTAGGCAAGTATAACCACCATGGGACCATGCAGCCGTCATACCGCTTGGGAAGGAGACGCGTTCTTTCTCCTAGAGATGAACGTGCTTTGGTGCGAAAAGTGCAAATCAATCCTAGAAGAACAGCAAAGGACTTTGAAGATGCTGGAGGAAACCGGTACAAAAGTGTCTATGTCCATAGTAAAATGAGTGCTGTATCGACATAACCTGAAAGGCCGCTCAGCAAAGAAGAAGCCACTGTTCCAAAACCACCATAAAAAAGACAAACTGCGGGTTGCAACTGCACACAGGGCCAAAGATCGTACTTTTTGGAGAAATGTCCCCTGGTCTGATGTAACAAAAATTTAACTGTTTGGCCATAATCACCATTGTTGTATGGAAGAAAAAGGGGGAGGCTTGCAAGCCTTAAATCACCATTCCACATTTAATATACGCATTCGTTCGTGGTAACCATAAAAGTTGCCATCTTGGTCAGGAATTAATGTCCAAGATAGATATTTACATATTCTGGGGCGCTTAATCTGTTGCATGGTAATGTCAAACATCCAACTAATGTTGTTAGGATATTGTTTCATGTGTGTGTTTTTTTTTTTATTAGTAAATCCTTTGGCTTTTTTCCGTAGCCTGAACATGCATACATTTAAACTATTCAAGTTGCCAATATCAATCATACACGCTTACGCAATATATGTGCCTTCTACTGCTGTTTCCAACAATTTATTATGTGTAAAACAATTTAGTTTTACGCTAACTTGAAATTAAAAAAGCTACCAACTCTGCCAATTGTGATTACTTAGATATTGCCTTCTGTAAAGCATTTCTAGATTTGGTGCAAGTAGGTAAATGCTCCTTCATCATTTCCTTGGTGCTCCTAATTTAATTTTAGCTCCACACTAATTTCAGCACGTGATTAGTCTCCAAACCCAATTGTTTGGCAATCCGTGATGAGGTGTAAGTGAAAATACAGTGGATATAAAAAGTCTACACACCCCTGTTAAAATGCCAGGTTGTTGTGATGTGAAAGAATGAGACAAAGATAAATCATGTCAGAAGTTTTTCCACTTTTAATGTGACCTATAATGTGAACAATTCAATTGAAAAACAAACTGAAATCTTCGAGGGGGAAAAATGAAAAACTCACAATAACCTGGTTGCATAAGTGTGCACACCCTCTTATAACTGGGGATGTGGCTGTGTTCAGAATTAACCAATCACATTCAAACTCGTGTTAAATAGAAGTCATTACACACCTGCCATCATTTAACACTGATTAATCACAAATAAAGTTCAGCTGTTCTAGTAGGATTTTCCTGACATTTTCTTAGTGTCTCAGAGCAAAAGCCATGGTCCGCAGAGAGCTTCCAAAGCATCAGAGGGATCTCAATGTTGAAAGATATCAGTCAGGAGAAGGGTACAAAAGAATTTCCAAAGCATTAGATATACTATGGAAAACAGTGAAGACAGTCATCATCAAGTGGAGAAAATATGGCACAACAGAGACATTACCAAAAACCGGACATCCGTCAAAAATTGATGAAAAGACGAGAAGAAAACTGGTCAGGGAGACTTCCAGGAGGCCTACAGCAACATTAAAGGAACTGCAGGAATTTCTGGCAAGTACTGGCTGTGTGCTACATGTGACAACAATCTCCCGTATTCTTCATATGAATGGGCTATGGGGTGGGATGGCAAGACGGAAGCCTTTTCTTACAAAGAAAACATCCAAACCTGGCTGAAGTTTGCAAAAACAAACATCAAGTCTCCCAAAAGCACGTGGGAAAATGTGTTATGGTCTGAACTTTATGGTTGAACTTTTTGGCCATAATTCCAAAAGGTATGTTTGGTGCAAAAACAACACTGCACATCACCCAAAGAACACCATACCCACAGTGAAGCATGGTGGTGGCAGCATCATGCTTTGGGGCTGTTTTTCTTCAGCTGGAACCGGGGCCTTAGTCAGGGTGTAGGGAATTATGAACAGTTCCAAATACCAGGCATTGTTGGCACAAAAACCTTCAGGCGTCTGTTAGAAAGTTGAAGAGGAAGAGGAAGTTCACCTTTCAGCACGGCAATGACCCAAAGCACACATCCAAATCCACAAAAGCATGGCTTCACCAGAAGAAGATTAACGTTTTGGAATGGCCCAGCCAGAGCCCAGACCTGAATCCAATTGAACATCTGTGGTGTGATCTGAAGAGGGCTGTGCACAGGAGATGCCCTCGCAATCTGACAGATTTGGAGCGCTTTTGCAAAGAAGAGTGGGCAAATATTGCCACGTCAAGACGTGCCATGCTAATAGACTTCTACCCAAAAAGACTGAGTGCTGTAATAAAATCAAAAGGTGCTTCAACAAAGTATTAGTTTAAGGGTGTGCACACTAATGCAACCAGGTTATTGTGAGTTTTTTATTTTTTATTTTTCCCCCTCAAAGATTTCAGTTTGTTTTTCAATTGAATTGTTCACGATATAGGTCACATTAAAGGTGGAAAAAGTTCTGACATGATTTATCTTTGTCTCTTTCTTTTACATCACAAGAACCTGGCATTTTAATAGGGGTGTATAGACTTTTTATATCCACTGTATCCTGCAAGTTAAGTGAGCTGAATATTATTCACACCGGGAAACAGTGCCGGGAGAAGCTTAAAAAATTAAAAGTTATTTATAGATGTGTTTTGCACATTTGTTTTTTGCACCTACATTTTTGCAGATAAGTAAATAGTTGTGGAACCAAATGTGTGTGTATAGTGGCTGTGTAAATCTGAAACAGAAGTCCCATACACTGAACTGCTATAATATTTATTAGATCAGAACAGATAAAGAACAAAAACATTTTTATGTGCGATGGCGTGAATCCATCTCAGTCATCTCTCGGTCAATCTCCGTAATAGCTCGTAAAATCTGTTTACTTGCTTTAAGTCTAGCATTTCGGACATTTTGAGTCCACTTTGCTACTACTGCTCGTCTCTTTTCCACCGTTGACTCTATGACCACATTTGCAAGCCAATAAATCATGATCAACAGCAGCACAACTTGAATCTCGTCCATGGTTACTGTGCTGTTGCAGTGTCGCATAAATAATAAAGATGCTTGTCCATCGCTTTGTATGACATACAGTGCATATGTCGAAGTAAGAACATATGTCAGCGGACTAATTTGCCTTATCTTCGCAGGTCTATAGACTGAAACACACAACAATGGGCTGAAGGAACCTTTTAGTTCCTTGAAAAGTAGTTCCTGGGATTAAAAGTTCTGGGTACTTTTGGTGGAAACACAGCTTTTGTTGCTGCCGAATGTATATAACGTTTCACCGCAGACTTTTATTTTGAAGGCAAAATACGAAAACCATTGGTCTTATTGTTGCTGCCGAATCTCTGTTGCCTGCATGACGCTAATTCATTGTTGCTATCAAGTTGTGACAGTTAGCCAGCTAGCTAGCTTCTTACCTTGGGTTGTCGCTCAGACGATGGGTACCTTCTTTATATTAATGTGACAGCCACTTACTGACAGTTCAACAAAACGTGCGCATGCACAGACACAGCCAGTTAATTTTAACTGACCTCACTTGCTAGTTAGTCTAATAGTCTGAATATGCATATTTACTATGATGCTCGTGCGATAGTAAACTGCGTGTAATGGAAAATACACCAAGTTTTGCAAAAAAAAAAATCTTATGTCTTACAAATTCTGTTTTTCTGTTGCGGCGCATCACAACTTAGCAGTGCTGCTCTCCACTGCTCTGATTACAATAAGAGAGAAACATTGGGTACTGTACAAGCATTTACCCGCCAGTGTGGCGGATAGCCTTCTGAGATTTACTCGTCAAATGTAAAATCTACCCGCATTTGGTGCTTGCCAGGTGTTAATTTCGGACCCTGGGTTTGAATGAAAACCAACAGCAAGGAAATAGTGGACAAAACAACAAATGAAGGTATTGTGAATTGTCAAGACAAGATATTATGGATTAAGTTGCATTTCTGAGATTCAGTAGGATTTGTTTTTTTCTCCGGCATTTTATGCTTTATTGGACAGTAAAGTGGTGAAAGATAGGGGAGAGTTTTTGTTGATCTCATTTGAACCCAAGCTGCACTGGAGGAAGCTGCATCGACCACTGGACCATCCTAGGCCACATTCTGTAGATATTTTGTAGTTTTGTTTACATGATTTGTTTTAGGCAATGCTGTTGGGAAGACAGAAGCTTTTCAGAATCGAGGAATATCCAGTGTTTACTATATTTTCTTTTTCTCTATTCCTTAGTCTATTAATTACATGTTAATCAGTGTCGTTAAAAAAATCTTTCTGCTCAGAAGCATGAACATTTGACTAAGAATGCATGTAACCTGTCTTCAAGCCAAGTGAACACCTAAGTAAACATCTTCCATTGTAACTACAGAATCGTACAGTCCCTTAAACACATACTGCACAGTTAGGCCTCTCAGATCAGCTGAAAAAGGGCTTCTGGCTGTTCCGGAGTCTAGACTGAAAACTAAAGGGGACCGGGCCTTTGCTATAAGGGCCCTAGACTCAGGAACAGCCTGCCACGAAATGTTACATCAATGCATTCTTTTAAATCGTGTATATATATTTTAATGTATTTCTATTTCTATTTTTGTGTGTAAAACACTTTTTGTAAATGAACTAGAAAAGCCTTATACAGATATGCTCATAGGTTTGCATACCCTGACAGAAATTGTGAAATTTTGGCATTGATTTTAAACTGTCTTTTATTTAAGGATAGTGATCATATGAAGCCATTTATTATCACATAGTTGTTTGGCTCCTTTTTAAATCATAATGATAACAGATATCACCCAAATGGCCCTGATCAAAAGGTTAAATACCCTTGAATGTTTGTTACAGACACACAAAATGACACACACATGTGAAAATGACAATTAAAGGTGAATTTCCCACACCTGTGGCTTTTTAAATTGCAATTAGTGTCTGTGTATAAATAGTCAATGAGTTTGTTAGTTCTCACGTGGATGCACTGAGCAGGCTTGATACTGAGCCATGGGGAGCAGAAAAGAACTGTCAAAAGACCTGCGTAACAAGGTAATGGAACTTTATAAAGATGGAAAAGGATACAAAAAGATATCCAAAGCCTTGCAAATGCCAGTCAGTACTGTTCAATCACTTATTAAGAAGTGGAAAATACTGGGATCTCTTGCTACCAAGCCAAGGTCAGGTTGACCAAGAAAGATTTCAGCCAAAACTACCATAAGAATTGTTCGGGATACAAAGAGAAACCCACAGGTCACCTCAGGAGAAATACAGGCTGCTCTGCTCGTTGTTTCAAGGAGTACAATGTGACGATACTCGAAGAACAATGAGTTGCCTAGTTGAGTTGCCAGAAACTGAGTTGCCTAGTTGAGTTGCCAGCACTCATGCAGCCACAGACCATGAAACTCCCACCACCACGCTTGACTGTAGGCAAGACACACTTCTCTTTGTACTCCTCACCTGGTTGCCGCCACACGCTTGACACCATCTGAACCAAATAAGTTTATCTTGGTCTCATCAGACCACAGGACATGGTTCCAGTAATCCATGTCCTTAGTCTGCCTGTCTTCAGGAAACTGTTTGCGGGCTTTCTTGTGCATCATCTTTAGAAGAGGCTTCCTTCTGGGACGACAGCCATGCAGACCAATTTGATGCAGTGTGCGGCGTATGGTCTGAGCACTGACAGGCTGACACCCCACCCCTTGAACCTCTGCAGCAATGCTGGCAGCACGCATACGTCTATTTCCCAAAGACAACCTCTGGATATGACACTGAGCACGTGCACTCAACTTCTTTGGTTGACCATGGTGAGACCTGTTCTGAGTGGAACCTGTCCTGTTAAACCGCTGTATGGTCTTGGCCACTGTGCTGCAGCTCAGTTTCAGGGTCTTGGCAATCTTCTTATAGCCTAGGCCATCTTTATGTTGAGCAACAATTATATTTTTCAGATCCTCAGAGAGTTCTTTGCCATGAGGTGCCATGTTGAATTTCCAGTGACCAGTATGAGGGAGTGTGAGAGCGATGACACCAAATTTAACACACCTGCTCCCCATTCACACCTGAGACCTTGTAACACTAATGAGTCACATGACACCGGGGAGGGAAAATGGCTAATTGGGCCCAATTTGGACATTTTCACTTAGGGGTGTACTCACTTTTGTTGCCAGCGGTTTAGACATTAATGGCTGTGTTTTGAGTTATTTTGACGGGACAGCAAATTTACACTGTTATACAAGCTGTACACTCACTACTTTACATTGTAGCAAAGTATCATTTCTTCAGTGTTGTCACATGAAAAGTTATAATCAAATATTTGCAAAAATGTGAGGGGTGTACTCACTTTTGTGAGATACTGTATGCAGACTTTTGAACAGGGGTCAGTTCATTTTTTTCTTTGTTGCCATGTTTTGTTTTATGATTGTGCCATTCTGGTATAACCTACAGTTGAATGTGAATCCCATAAGAAGTAAAAGACTGGTTTTGCCTGGTCACTCATGTTTTCTTTACAAATGGTATATATATTACCAATTCTCCAAGGGTATGCAAACGTTTGAACACAACTATATGAATAAAGTTATTATTATGTGAACTTAAACCTGAAGTACGCAAGTTTTTCCATTAAAACATTGCTATTCTATTAATCTGGATCATGGATGACTTCCTACCATATCAGATGGTCCCAGGCCCACATCTGAAAAACATCTGTATAAGGTGTACTGCTCCTAAGGAAAAAGGAGCAGTTTTGTTTACTAGCCCAGCTAGTAGTACTGTAATCGGAAAACATTACCAGGGCGAGTTTAGACTAGTTGTAAGCTATTCTCATGTTTCCGTGTTTATGCTACATCAGATACATTTTGTTTAATTAATTTTATATATAATTAAAAAAATCGTATGTCAACTCACCTGGTTGGATGAATATTTTTTTTTTAGATGAGCTGAATAAATTGCACAGATAACGTGTGGGGCTTTAAGAGTGAACTGACGTCACACCAGTATCAGCCGAGATTTCTGGGAAAATTAGGCGGAAATAGTTCCTGTTTTGAAAGTTACATCCTTCAGCTTTAAATTTGATAAGACAACCTGGTCATTTCAGTTTGATCATGCCTATTCCATATGCCTAGAATATATGTTTTCTTTAACCCGTCTACCCCATTGGCTAATCCTTTCACTGTAGTTAAAAAGCATTGGTAAAGAGCTGGGAACATACAGCAGACAACTAGACCGTCTTGTGGTTGTACCCTGATAGCGTGTAGGTAGAGTTCCACAGTGTCTGGCCTTAAAGCAGGAAATGATGACTCAACGTCTTTTTTCTTTAGGCGGTGGCTATGCGGTACAGCTGTGTTACACATGCAAATGCATATTCATGTCAGTGTTTTAGCTTTCAGTACTTTTAACTGGTCTATGTATAGATGTCAGATGAGACAGACTTAGTTTAGTTTAGTTAGCTTAGTGGCTGATGTTTTGTGCTGTGTTGTTTTGAGAGAGTGTTATCTCAAACTTTGAAGATAGTGCTGTCTCAAGCCAACTGGTTGACTGCAACTGTCTTTTCTATGCTGTCTTGTTTAGTTTCATTTCATCTGTACTTCTCTGGATCCTCTTTCAGGCCCACGGATCAGCACTTGTCTTCATTGGATTGTGTTGTCATGGGCCTTTTCAAGCTCTGTTCTGGCATTCATAATCAATTTCATAGACAATTAGGCAGAAGCAATGTCTCAGTAATCTCAGAGGAAGAAAGTACACTTTTGAAACACACGTATCCTCATTGAATGATAAGTGAAGTCTTTCGTATTCACATTTCCAATTTACATCAGTCATTCTGGAATCCTGAAAGATGACAAAACTCTTGGCTGTTTTTCTTTTCCCTTTCTCCTGATCATGTTTTCTGTACGCCTGACAGTGATTGTAATTGTAGATATTATTTATCCCTTTACTTAATTCAGTCTGCTTTTAGTGATTATTATCCAAGACAATTATGCTTCATTAAAGTAATTAAATCATCAGTAAAGCATGGTTAATTTAGTCATCCTTTAGAAATAGCATATGAGAGACATATTGAAAAAAATGCTGGACTAATAGCCTTTACTAGGCCTGCCTTGCTGCATATTTGTAGGCAGATTTTAATAAGCTTGGTATTTAAAACTGTTAAAAGTAGTATACCGTCTGCCGGACGCAACTTAGTAATATACCTACTAGACGTCCAGACAGTAGGTATACTGCACCAAACAGCGTTTTTGATGCAGATACCGATAACTGGATCGACTAATCACAGCCTGATGTAGATCTTTTTTGTTTGTGTGTGGTTTATGTTTTGTGCTTCACATTTTTTGTAGCCTTCATAACAATGATTAGATATCAGGTATATATGCTTTCCTTTAAAAACTACTAGACTTATTGAGCTGCCTTGAGAAACGTTATTTCACGTTGATCATCTTGGCAAACAAACCACCTAGATGCAATCCAGATGCATCTGTTTTTAAAGACTAGAGACTATATAGAGTGAGAGAAAAAATTATTTGATCCCCTGCTGATTTTGTACGTTTGCCCACTGACAAAGAAATGATCAGTCTATAATTTTAATGGTAGGTTTATTTGAACAGTGAGAGACAGAATAACAACAACAAAATCCAGAAAAACACATGTCAAAAATGTTATAAATTGACTTGCATTTTAATGAGTGAAATAAGTATTCGACCGCTCTGCAAAACATGACTTAGAACTTGGTGGCAAAACCCTTGTTGGCAATCAGAGGTCAGACGTTTCTTGTAGTTGGCCACCAGGTTTGCACACATCTCAGGAGGGATTTTGTCCCTCTCCTCTTTGCAGATCTTCTCCAAGTCATTAAGGTTTCGAGGCTGACGTTTGGCAACTCGAACTTTCAGCTCCCTCCACAGATTTTCTATGGGATTAAGTTCTGGAGACTGGCTTGGCCACTCCAGGACCTTAATGTGCTTCTTCTTGAGCCACTCCTTTGTTGCCTTGGCCATGTGTTTTGGGTCATTGTCATGCTGGAATACCCATCCATGACCCATTTTCAATGCCCTGGCTGAGGGAAGGAGGTTCTCACCCAAGATTTGACAGTACATGGCCCCGTCCATCTCCCTTTGATGTGGTGAAGTTATCCTGTCCCCTAAGCAGAAAAACACTCCCAAAGCATGTTTCCACCTCCATGTTTGACGGTGGGGATGGTGTTCTTGGGGTCATAGGCAGCATTCCTCCTCCTCTAAACACGGTGAGTTGAGTTGATGCCAAAGAGCTCGATTTTGATCTCATCTGACCACAACACTTTCACCCAGTTCTCCTCTGAATCATTCAGATGTTCACTGGCAAACTTCAGACAGGCCTGTACATGTGCTTTCTTGAGCAGGGGGACCTTGTAGGCGCTGCAGGATTTCAGTCCTTCACTGCGTAGTGTGTTACCAATTGTTTTCTTGGTGACTATGATCCCAGCTGCCTTGAGATCATTGACAAGATCCTCCCGTGTAGTTCTGGGCTGATTCTTCACCGTTCTCATGATCATTGCAACTCCAGGAGGTAAGATCTTGCATGGAGCCCCAGACCGAGGGAGATTGACAGTTCTTTTGTGTTTCTTCCATTTGCGAATAATCACACCAACTGTTGTCACCTTCTCACCAAGCTTCTTGGTGATGGTCTTGTAGCCCATTCCAGCCTTGTGTAGGTCTACAATCTTGTCCCTGACATCCTTGGACAGCTCTTTGGTCTTGGCCATGGTGGAGAGTTTGGAATCTGATTGATTGCTTCTGTGGACAGGTGTCTTTTATACAGGTAACAATCTGAGATTAGGAGCACTCCCTTTAAGAGTGTGCTCCTAATCTCAACTCGTTACCTGTATAAAAGACAACTGGGAGCCAGAAATCTTTCTGATTGAGAGGGGATCAAATACTTAGTTCACTCATTAAAATGCAAATCAATTTATAACATTTTTGACATGCGTTTTTTCTGAATTTTTTGTTGTTATTCTGTCTCTCACTGTTCAAATAAACCTACCATTAAAATTATAGACTGATCATTTCTTTGTCAGTGGGCAAACGTACAAAATCAGCAGGGGATCAAATAATTTTTTCCTTCACTGTAAACTAAAATACTCTGTTTACCCTTTCAACATAGCCTATTCATTTGTTATCAAGTTTTCAAAGAGGGCATAATAATATCCTATCGATGTTTTGTCATGGTGTTATTTTGATGGGCAAATGAATATCTTAAATAATTAATTCATGTTCAAGCTACAAAAAGGCATACATATCCTAATCATTTGTGTGATCTTTCTTTTTGCCTTTTATTCCAAATCTAATATTTATTTGTAGTGTTTTAATTTTTTATTTTAAATAATGAAGTTAGTGCAACACCAATTATTATTTTTCCCCTTCTTACTGAAAGCACTTACAATACTAGAAATGGCATATTCAACTTTAAAATGGCAATATTAACCAATTGTTTTTATATTGGCCTTTGTTTTTTGGTTTGCAAGAAGTGAATTTGAAAGCAAAGGTTTTTAAATGTTCATAGAGCAGAAACACCAGGTTTGGATCGATCTAATTATTTTTCTATTCACAATGTTTATTATACAACCCTGTTCCCAAAAAAGTTGGGATGCTGCGTAAAATAGAAATAATAACAGAATGAAATGATGTGCAAATCATTTATGCCTATATTTAATTGAAAATAGTACAAAGACAACATATCAAATGTTGAAACTGAGAAATTGTGTTGTTTTCACAGAATACATGTGAATTTTGAATTTGATGCCAGCAACACATTTCAAAAAAGTTGGGACAGGGGCATGTTAACCACTGTGTTGCATCACCTCTTCTTTAAACAATACTCTGTAAGCGTTTGGGAAATGAGGAAATCAATTGCTGTAGTTTTGAAAGTGAAATGTATTCCCATTCTTGCTTGATATAGGATTTCAGCTGCTCTACTTGTCATAGTTTTCGTTTCATAATGCACCAAATTTCGGAGCCATGCTGTTGTAATACGTGCAGAATGTGGTTTGGGATTGTCTTGCAGAAATAAGCAAGGCCTTCCCAGAAAAAGATGTGGTCTGGATGGCAGCATATGTTGCTCCAAAATCTGTATATATTGTTCAGCATAAATGGTGCGTTCACAGATGTGCAAGTCACGCATGCCATGCGCACTAATGCACCCCCATACCATCAGCTATGCTGGCTATTGAACTGTGCGCTGATAAGATGCTGGATGGTCCCTCTCCTCTTTGGTCCGGAGGACACGGCGTCCTTGATTCCCATAAGGAATTTCAAGTTTTGATTTGTCAGGCCACAGGGCAGTTATCCACTGCCTCTCAGTCCATCTTAAATGAGTTCGGGCCCAGAGAAGGTGCTGGTGTTTCTGGATCTTGTTTATGTCTGGTTTCTTCTTTGCATAGTAGAGTTTTCACTTGCATTTGTGGATGCAGTGAAGTACTGTGTTCACAGACAGTGGTTTTCGGAAGTGTTCCTGAGCCCATGCAGTGTCTGCTACAGAATCGTGTCTGTTTTTAATGCAGTGCTGCCTGAGGGCCCGAAGATCACAGCCATCCAATATTGGTTTTTGGACTCGTCTTCTGTGTACAGAGATTTCTCTGAATCTTTTAATGATATTATGTACTGTAGATAATGAGATCCCCAAACTCTTTGCAATTTTATGTTGAGAAACGTTATTCTTAAATTGTTGCACTATTTGCATGTGCAGTCTTTCACAGTGTGGTGAACCCCTCCCCATCTTTACTTCTGAAAGACTCATTTTCTCTGGGATGCTTTATTATACCATGTTTTTTATGTCATGTTACTGACCTGTTTCCAATTAACCTAATTAGTTGTGAGATGTTCCACCAGGTTTTCTTTTTAGCATTACACAACTTTTCAAGTCTTTTGTTCCCTTGTCTAAGCTTTTTTAAACATGTTGTGGGCATCAAATTCAAAGTGGGCATATATTTTTCAAGAAACAATAACATTTTTCAGTTTCAACATTTGATATATTGTCCTATTTTCTATTGAGGATAGGGTTTAAATGATTTGCATCTTTGCATTCTGTTTTCATTTCCATTTTACACAGCATCCCAAACTTTTTGGAAATGGGGTTGTAGAATATGTTAAGACCTGGGTAGTCTACTTTTTTGTACTCCACGCCTTTCCAACATAAAGATAAATATGCTGTTTTGAAGTTAGAAGTACATAATGCTATTCCACATTTGTATTTCACAAGAGTAGATATTTCTTAACAGAACCCTTCTATAATGTCCAAGAGGACCTCGCTGGCTCATACTTAGCTTTGCCTAACTATTTTTGCTGGACTGCATAACCGGAGCTGGCCAAGAAGAGCGAATGTCTCTTACTGAGTGAGTGAGTAGTCACCATCTGTTAAATAGTGTAGTGATTCAAGACGCGGACTGCCACGTAGTTGGCCAGGGTTCGATCCTCGCCACGGACCAAACAAAGTAGGCATTAGGATTTGTTCAGGATAGCCTACAACTTTGCTGGCTACAAGATTCAGTAGCTACGTTATAGTAAGCCTAAAGTAAAGCTGTTTACGGTTATATTGCGATTGACGAACTGCACCGACAAGGAAAAGGAACATTTCGATTTACATAGTGTCGTTCACTTTAGCGTAGTGGTTGGCTATTCAACTGACACTGTTTCTAAGGAAACAAAGCAGCCATGGAGTGATTAGAGTCATTGTTTTCATTATAGGTAATTTAGCTTTTAGCTAGTCATCTACAGTATTCTCTATCTAATTGAATGCATTGAAGGTAGTGTTGTGATCCTGTGAAACTACAGGGCTGTAGTTTTAATTGCGTTATAATGGAAATTAACACTTGATTTCGATTGTACTCTTCGTTTGTTCATTGTTTGTACATTGTTACATCATGCCTAACAGCAATGTGAGAGAGAAAAAAGAATGGGATTGTTGCATGGCAGGAAATGGGAAAGAGGAAGTGGTAAAGAATGTGTTAGTCAGTCAAGCCAGCCAAAGAAGAAACATCTCTTACTGATCTGACATCATCCTGCCATAATACAACATACAGACCTATTCTTGGCAATGAAAAGCATAAAGGACTATGAATCTCTCACTACATTTTCTTTTTCTAGAGATACATTTTGGGAGGGACCTACATTTTATCACCATGTACATTGGTCATACGTAGGTCTTTAAACATGTTGTGTAGATATGTTTGGTAATTGCACAATGTGACATCCTGTTCTCAACTGACTCAATGTCATCTGCATAAATTTCCCCAACTCAAGTGAAGTCAACTCAAGTAGTCGCAAAAGAGTTATTTTCACATGGCTACATGACTTGATGATGAACAGAGACTGTAAGATCTTCATGTACTCAAATACATTTCAAGAGCCAATCCTTTCAAACACACTCCAGCTGCTTTCGTAGTCTAAATTGAAAACTATTCCCCAGTGTATATGTTTAGAAACTCATTTAGTGTCCTGAAGAAAAACAAACAAACAAACTGCCATAGTAAGCTAACCTCAGGACATTAATGTGCTTGTCCCTGGTCACATGTCCGTGTCATCTAAAGAACCGCAATTATAATCAGAGCGCAGCTGTTCTTTGTGTTGTTCCCCAATTCAGTAGTTTAGGAAATATGAACCGCAGAACACTTTCTTGAAATAACCAACGTACCACAGATTCCTTCCCATTTAAAGGCATTTGACTAAACCTAATCAATCTTTTCCAACAACCTTGTATTAAAAAACATCTTAATGTTATTTTTAAGGTTTAGCGGTATAAGAATCAAGTTAACACCGCCTCATCCCCTTGGTGCCTAATTTTGTTGTTTTTGGAACTAACTGTCTCTTTCTCTCCTGACTATCCAATTAACCCTAATTCAGTTTGCGGAGAGAGGACAGAGCTCCATTATTTGATTGATGTGCATGGCAGATTTGTGTTCTGATAGAGAGGCTTTCTTTACCCCTCTCTCTGTCTGTCTCTCTCTCTGTCTAGGTGTTTCTGTCTCTCTCTCTGACAGAGTGGTCAGTGTTGGTGAATGACTCTTAAGCTCCCTGTGTGTATTTTGTCTGTGCCTGAAATTAATTACTTTGCCCACATGCATATATGGTAATAAGTACTCTTCTCTGTGCTGAATTTTTTAAAAATTATTATATGTACATATTGCTTGTCTCATACAGCCACACAACTGCTGTAACAAATTTTGCTGGGTCACTCATATCAGGAGCAACGGTGCCACTCATTTATCCAGCAGAAAGCTATTAGATTTGGGTATAGTGCTTTCCCACGGGGAAACTAGTGGTTTTCATGAAATGGACCATGACAAGGGGTAGGGGTGCTCAGCCGGCACTACAAGCCTGTGGGTCTGATCTGTACAGTTCTTTCACTCACCCCTGACTGGATCATAAGATGACTCCCAAGGCTACAGTAGGCTACATTAGAACTATGGATAGAACAATTCCATTAGGTCCATTGCAGTCTGTAATAACTCAATATGTAATATTGAGTAATGGTGGTAGCCCTGATCTAGACATTTGGTCAATCACTTCAGAGTAGAATTTAAAATGGCTTTTTTGGCTATTGGGACACGGTATACACAACGGATTACAAACTCTTTTCCCACAGGGCCCCCCATTCACATGAAAAATGTTTTGTTTCTGATTGTTTATTGAGTTGAGACAATATAAGTCTATATTTAAGTAACTGCCCTGTGTTTCCAGGTTTTTATAAAATATGACCTATATTTACTGACACTATAAGGTAAAAATACCTTTACAATCATATTTATTTGGCCCCCAAAAATAGAATTCAGCTGAGTTCATGGTTGTTTTGATTCAGATGACCTGGGTTTATCTCGTTACTCAACATGTTTCCCCTGTGCTGATCACCTCGTTAGGAAAGGTTTTATTTGTGCTGGACAGTGATTCAGGTGGAGTAAGATGAGAGCAACACTATCAGTAGTTTCGGTTACTTGGAGATTATTAAAGCCTGAAACTTGGGTTCTCCCGTTTGGTTTGAGGTACTTTGATATTCATGCCCTTCCTTCAATTGGTGTGGACTTTTATTTTTATTTGCTTTTTCCAAGGCAAATTTTGTGGGAATCTATGGTTTGAATCTATGCTTGCTAATGATCTAGAGAGTACGCTGGAAAGTGCAGACGTTTCAGAAAGGAAATGCACATCACTGCACGTTAAGTGGATGGGTCGTCTTTCTGCCGACTAGGCCTATATCTTGGTGCCTAATCACAGAAAATACTGCATTTAGAATAGTACACAACACTTTTATTTTACCCAGCAGTTAGGAATAGGGTGTGCAGCGGAGAACTGTCTGTTATAATGATGGAGAGATGTGCTCTTAAAATTGTTTGTTTCTTGTTTAGGTATTTCCCTCAGAGGTGTGGTTAATTTATATGATACTGTTGTGAGGCCAGTTAAAGGAATGTGAAAGCTGTGAAATCTCTGCCACGGCTGAATGTTCACGTTCGGAGTCTAAAACTTTGAGAAAAATTATTGTGCTTTACGCTTAAGGGCTAAATCCGTCAGACACCTCCACAAGCAAGAGATTATTTCAACACAGTCCAGCACACACCACAATTCAAATAATACCGCAGGCAACTGAAGAAAAAGAAAAAAATGACGGCTTGTATAATGAAGAGTCCTGACGATGAGGCACTGGAGCTTTCTGGGACCAGTTTGTTTTAGTCTTTCATTTCTATTTCTCTCCCTCCCTGCCTCCTTTTTCCTCTTATCCAGCTTATTACACCGTACAGGCTGACTGACTAATTGACCGACTGACTCTCTCCCTGGGCCTACGGAAAGGTGTCTCTCCGAACCATTAGCTAGTATACTATGTAGCTACCTGGTACAAGCCTGTTTGGGTGGGGGGTAACTGTCCACATAATGGAAACCGATCAGAAGAGAAAGATGGTTTAGTGTGAACAACTACCTGTCCAGTGGAAATCTCAGATAACACTCACTTGCTGATGTCACAACGTCAAATCGAGCAAAGCTCATGCTCAGGAACACCACATCAAGGTTGAATGGCTATGTCATGCCATACTGTGCAGGTCATCAAATCAAAGGCACAATACAAAGTAATTTTTTACAAAAAACTCTAATATGTACGTTTGTTGCTTTCATGTGGTGAACTAAGGTTGACTTCATTAGTCCCACTGACTTGTGATTCCCAAGCCTGGTCTGTCGTGTCTGCTTCTTGTGTGTTCCTGCAAGTCTTGAAATGTTGCATCTCTGGGTTTGAAAATGTTTTCTCTCCATTAGCACTATGCAAATGTCTAGCCTATAGGTATGGGCTATTCAACACAGTGATCTGGGACTGGGACATTAGTAAAATCCTCAGTAAGGAACAACGGGGTGTGGTATATGGCCATTGTACCAGTGCTAAGGGCAACTCATCGCAGTGCCTGAATCCAGCTCTTACTGTGCAATTTTGGCCATGTCCCACAAAGGTCAGAGGTGACTTGTTGCCATTGGCTACCAACTAAATTATACCCATGAAAACTAGTGTGATATACCATGGCTGTCAGCCAATCGGCATTCAGAGCTTGAACCATCTACTCCGTAGGGATTGACTGACTGGCCGACTGGCTCCCTGGAGTACGGCCACTTTGCACTGCTGTAGGGAAGCATAGTACCGTATACAATTGGGTCACTCCGGGATGAGGGATCGTATATTTAGCTTTGCTCTCTGCGGCGCCCTAATGGAGAGACAGAGGGCAGACTACATGGGCTGGGGCCTGGCATGCTGAGCCAGAGGGGCATGGGGAATGGAATGCTTAGGCTGCGGTAGAGGCCTTTGTTTTGATAGGGGGTTTCCCATGAAGAGATAGGGACTGTTTTTGTCTTTTGCACTCTTGTAGATGTGTATAGTTTTCTCTCATCCACGCTTATATACACGCATGCAGGCATACAAACACACACACACACACAAAGACACGCACACTGCTTTCTCTACCTGTCTCTCTCTCTGCAATTATGTCAGAATGATGACATAAAAATTGTTGAGACCCATTGAAATTGGGAGACCCTCAGTCTAAACAACATCTAATAATGACAATAATAGTTTGAATCTAGAAGGCAATTGTTCGCTGCATGCTCAGTTTAGACTCTGCTTTGATCATGGCTTTGTTTACTACTAGTCCAACAATACCTCTATCTCTGTATTAGCCATGAAGGACTAATATTGTTAGTCCTTCAAGTACCTTGCTTCATTTACACCGTGTAAACTTAAATTAGAGGAGCCGCATTGTAGCAACAGCAACACACCATAGTTTTGCTTGTTTTGTTTTCCCAATGTCCTTCCTTCAGGATACTGATGTTTCCTGAAGGTAACAGGTAAACCAGGCAACTGCTTGGGTCCCCAGGCCGTTAGGGGGCTCCTGAGGGCTGACAAACTACTCCACAGCAATGTCTCAAAATGTGGCAATCGCAGTGACCGCAACCCTCCCCCTTAAACAACCAGTGGACGATTTGTAATGACATCTCAGTAGGAAACCTCCCTAAAATCTGCAGGTTTCAGCAAGTTAAATTTAAGACTTTTTAAGACTTTTTTTTAATGTCACTACGAATTCAATTTAAGACCAATTTCACAGCACCCCATGCAAAAAATACATAAGGACACCAATGTGACTGAAGTACCCACTGTTGTTAGAGGAGTCAACATTACTGTCTGTACTTTGCGGGACTGTCGTCTGTGATACAACCATCCAAAACTGTGAAATGACCGGCGTTTGTTGGAGGCTTTTCGTAGAGTTTTTGTGGGATTCCACAGATTTTATTCCCATAAATGTGCCAAGTTTGAAAGACTTCTTGCAAAAAACACAGTGGGTTTAGTTTTCTTAACTTTCAACTGATTTCAACCACTAAGCAAAGTTGCTGTTGTCCAACAACTGATTGAATTTGCACATTCCCATGGTACCTGCGGTAAGTTTAACAGCCGATGTCCACTGTGTAGCTAACTAAATTACCTAGCTTGGTACTAGCTAGCTATCTACCTAATGAACAGCCGTGTTGGGTGAAAAGCAGCCAACCGTTACGAGTGTCTGCTGACATCTAACATTCTGACTGAAATCGTTCATAAACGAACGATTTCAGTCAGAATGAACGATTTCAGTCAGACCTAAAATGCGTTCACAAACCAAGCATCCTTTTTTGCATCAATTCTTCACAATGCTAACAGTACTTTAAATTAATGTAATACTTTTTAAGGACCTGCGGACTTCCTGGCCCCATGAAGAGAGGGGAAACTAAAAACAAATATTCTCTTAGCTCCAGCGTGCCAATGGCGAGGGCTAGCGAGACAGAGAAGCAAATTTGAAGAGGCATCACCGTCTTTGAAATCCGCTGTGTGGAATCAGTTTGGATTCAGCATTGAATACGATAACAAGGGTAAGAAGACAGTAAACAAAGTACAGTCTGCAAGCCTTGCTTTGCCACTGTCGGCTACTTGAGTGGAAACACTTCTAACATGATGATGTCATTCATACCGAAACCATACCGTGACCCGTGAGCCCACTGTACCGTTGTGTCTCTAACACAAACACACACACACACACACACACACACAGAGTTGACAGAATTCTAGCTCAGTACTCCAATCAGTCAACAGTTGGGTCCCTTAGTAACATACATACTGGTATTGTTAATTGCTGAACAAGCTGTGTCAATGGGTTCACATACCCTAAAGAGACCAGAAAGATATGAGGTGTAAACTGTGAATCACTATGTTTATGCTGACAGATAGTACGTACGGTTTTGCGATTCACACTCTAGCCATTTCTGTTAATTGAACGTGTCCCTGGGTCAAAATAATGAACACTTTGTTCATCCCCAAAATAAATCCAACAGTGAGGAATTTTGACTCCAGAGTGGAAACAAAATGTTGGCAGTGTAGATGCTATGGAGCAGATAGGGAAAGAGGAAATGGTGACACAAGGTTGCCAAGATTAGTATGGAGCTGCGCATCGCAGTACAGTCATTAGTGCCGACAATACAGTGCACTTCCAGTCATCCACTCTTTGGTTTTATTTGGAATTAATTAAAACTCACCCTCTGATTTCTTTGTAGGGCTGTGAATTGCAAGGGACCTCAGGTGCTGATACAATATGTGCTGCAGTTCTTTTTTAATTTTACTGTGAGTTTGATGTGATTCAATCTTCAAAACTTATTTCCGCTCCAGAGGGTGTGCCCTGAGAAGAGAGTTTATGAGTCATGTGCTGAAAACAATTTGATTCACTAATTACAAAGATGGAGAACAAGATAAGTTGGAAAAATACTGTTTTGATACAGGCTTGAATCTAGCAAATATTTTAATATCCTCAAAAGACTGTCTAGCGGTTTCCCTCGTCCCTATTACCTCCGTCTTCCTTTTTAGAGGATTTATGTTTTTCTCCATAGAGTGAGCAGGAAGGACATCATGTGCAGATGGCCTAATGGTGTAAACATGTAACTAGGCCTAAGAAACTAGGCCTAATTACACAGTGTTTGGCTCAGAAAGACGTTCAAAGATGGTATTTTATACAGTTGGGGCTGTGTTTCATGCCCCACGTTGCTGTTTGAACTCATATTTCATTGAGCTAACAGGTTGAACCTCTGAATCCAGAGATTCAACCTCAGAGTACATTTTACATGAACATTTTAATCATTTAGTAGAGACACTTATCCAGTGCGGTCTACAGTTAGAATCTAAAAGCTTGGCGGGAAAATGTCACAACACAGTAACAGTAAGTGCATCCTAGTCAATGAACTAGCTATCACCTAGTTCACAGCAAGTCTATAATAAAAGGAAGAAAAGCGCTGTGGAGTTATTTGAGATTTTAAAGAGTAGGGTTTCCAGAGTTTAGAGTGCCAACCAACTATAGGACCGGGTCTCTTCTTGCTGTTCATGTTATTTCTTAGGATCTAAAAGACAAAACGAATTGTAGATCAGAGCTCTTACTCCGAAACACTTCATGAATACCAGCCCTTGGCAACATTACAATAACGGCTACAACATTTAGATTTGCCTATGCATGTGTCTGGAATTGAAATGGGCCCTATGTCCTCCTGCCAGGAGGAAAGCAAACTGGTTGGAGTTATAGTAGTCATTTGCATTTAAAAACTCTTTGCCAGATCAGCCATAATCATGATATTCCCTGTCTTCAAGCGGACCCATAAATTCCGCCAAATTGCTGTGAGTTTTTCCATTTCATTGACCTTTATTGAATCACAATCCTATTTTGATAACGAAGGTGGCTGAAGGCTAATTTGATTTGGGTTATTTTGAAGAATTCATGTTAGGCAATAAACATTTATTACAATGAAAAAGTTTGTGGGTTTTAATAAGCCAGAGAAGCCCAGAGGACATGCATGCTTAATTGTTATGTAGTAAATTGCATTGTTGCGGTGTTGTTGTGCGATAATGACCGTGCCGAAGTAAACTGATGGTTTCCCCTAAAGTCAAGACAATTAGCTCAACAGAGGTTCCCTTGTTGTTGAATTGATTAAAATAATGTTTAATTACCCCATTTGAAAGTGTGCAATGTTTTACACACTTTTCTAGAGGGTGGTAGAATGTGCTCAATGAGCCAAAAACTAGTCATTAGTTTAATGCTTTGATTGAGAATATAATCTTATTAGCTTTTTTAAGTTGAGATACACGTATCATGTTTGGATTAATCACGGTATATTTTTGATCACATACAATTACATGGTAAGTGCTCATTTTCCAGCAGAGAAGTTAAAAGCAATTACAATATCACAAGAGTTCTGACAGTGTTTTGGGGCTCTTGGCATTACTTTCTCAATACAGCTGAGACATTGCTCTCTGTTCCTCACATAACCTCTTGCATCGGTAACAGTACATCGGTATCACCTTGACTGGACTGCTAAAAGGAGTGCTTCAATAACACTTTAACGTAGACCTAGTCCATAGACGTATACAAAGCACATTCCAACTGTTGATACACAGAGACCACAGAAATGGATCTGGCAGATTTGAGCATCTACTAGATGCAGTCTTTAGCTTCTGGGAGATATGGAGCTAATGGCTCGAGGAAGTGCATTGTAAAGCCGGTTTCCCACTGAGTCCTAGTCAGCCTGTGGACCGCTGAGAGCGATAGCCTGAGATTAACCGAGGAGAGAGCCCCCTCGGCGGGAGGTCTGCTTTATAGCCACAACACCCCACATTCCTGCTCGTTAGTGCTTTACAGCCCTCACAGCCTAGCGCCATGGCATATGGTGTCGTGTTGTTTCCTGCTTCCTGTGTCAGTATGTGACTGAGGCATCTTTACAAATGGCCGGCCTCAGCAGAGCCACAGGCCATTGGCAACGTCTGCCTTGTGTCTGAAAAGGAAACAAGCATCTGTATTGGGAGGTGGGGAAGATGTTTGGGGGTCTTTAATGTCTGTTATTGTTGTTTAAGTGTCTTAAGTGGATTTGAATGTGTTTGCTAAGGGGTTTTGTGTTGTAAGGGAAAAGTTAGCTTAAATATGGTCCGCTAATATAACAAAGACAGGTTCTGAAGAGAACACATGGGGCTATAGTGTATCAAATTTTCCAGTATACATTTTCTTTGTAGGAAGGGACGTCAACAAGCTTAGCCAAAAGTTTGACCATATTTACCGTCACACCTCCAAAATTCCTAATGTACATTATTGCAAAGGTTTACGGACTTGAGTAGAGTAGGATTTCCTGCTAGATGTCTTTCCTGGATATGGTTGTTCAGGGATACCATCATGTGGGTTCATATGGGGGTTAATTCTGTTTCTTTTACTTTTGCATGCGTGTCCATCTGTGTATTGGGTGGTATTCTCCTTCACACACACACAACTTGGGTGTCATTTTCAGTTGGATCTTATTCTTTCACAATGTGCCTTCCTTCCAACAGAACATACACATAAAAACATTGGCCGACGACATGGTAAGAATTCCTGTTTTCATTTCTTTGTGCGTTTTTGTTTTGCGTCAATATAATCTCTTTGTCTCATGGCTGCATTGGAGGTTGAAATGAAATCTGTGGATGGACCATTGATACAAGAGTGAAATTAGGAACTGTTCACCAGCTAGGTTTGTTTTGCCATTATAGTAAGCCTATTTATGGTTTTTATCATGTTTCAAAAACAATAGGGGCATATAATATGTACAAACTTCAGATGATCATTTTTCTTTCTGATTAAGGCCTTGTCTAATCAGCCGACTATCAGAGGCATTGGGAAAGTAACAAGCCAATTGTATTCTCACTTGCTAGAACAAGTGAACTCACACACTGATGTTTCAATTAATTGTATTACACAGATGTTCTATTGTCCTCTTCAATGTCATGGTTTAATATACACTGGTCCTTCCACAAAGATTTCAGTGTAGTCAAGTGTGCATTCATGGATCTCATTACATTGTCTCTCACGTTTTATCCTTCTCCATTTCTATGCATTCATCCTTCTCCATTCCACCAAGCATGACCACTAAACCCATAAAGCTAATACCTCTGACAACCAACTAACAGACCGATGCATGGACTGACCTTCCGACTCGTTAACAAAGGATTGTTGCTGCTGTTCGCATCTCATTTCATCTTGGTCTGTCTTCTGTCACCACACCCCAATACACCTGAGGTGTGTGGTTGATTTAGAGTCTGCAGGTTGTACTTTTGGAACTAATCCATTGGTTCCATTGGACCAGGCAAACTGAGTCAAGCCTGGTCCAAGTCACAGTTTAGGCAAAAGGATGTCTAGTTAGACATTTGACAATGTCACATTAAGACGTTTTTTCTGTAGTCTGATTTTGAACAGTCATAACCTCAAGGGTTAATGGTAAGTGTACAGGTAAGTGAAAGTTATGATTTTCATGCAAATACATATGAACTTTACAGCTTAATAAAGAAAGGGCAAGGTGAAAGAAATGCTCCAAGCGGATGTAACCGTTGTATGAGTACAATTATTTTTATTATCTTTTATATTATTATCTAAAACACTATCTAAAACAAATAAGTCACAGCAGATTGAAATAATGTACTCATGAATGTGCACATAGCCAGGAAAACCATACTGTCAGAGGTCAAATACCTCCCCTGCCGCACCCTTTTTACCATCCCACCATGTAATTGGGCCCAGCTGACACTTTTTAAAAGGTTGGGTAGGTGCTTAAATTAGGATATGCATATGACAGCATCACAACTAGATGATACATAATCACTTAAGCTTCATTCATGGTGCAGGCCATATTGCACAAATTAGTTTTGATCTTCTTTTTTGTTTGGGAATGCTGACTGTTCGAACAGCAGGTTACAAGTGACTGTATTGAATATGTGTTTGTACTACATTTGTTGACCTGGCTATGCTAGTTGCTATTGTAACGACAGGCATGTCAAATGGTGTAGACTGAGTGGTGTGGGTGCTCAGGCTCACTCAGAAGCTATCTAGCAGGCTAAGTTAACAACATTCCCCTTGGTAAAAGTTTCCCAGTTTCTACACAACTGCACAAAGCCTCAGCATAATCTGATTCAACTTTCAAACGTTTCCTTTTTGGCACAAAAGTCAAAAATTAGCAAGTTTTGTGTTTTAGCTTGTTAGTGCACTGATTTATTTATAAATGGTTGATTTACCTCATGTTACTGTAAAACTTTCAGAGTAGCTATTGGCAAGTTAGAAATTTGGTTTGACATTTCAGACTGGAAACAAATTGCATTTGAGTCACTTTAAATTGTCAGTGTGAACAAGACAAGAGAGCCTTAAGCTTAGGAAAATACTCTGGTAAATACTGTCATAAAAGTTACTATGAACACTCTGGTAATCCTCTGTTTCACTTTCAGCGTGACCGAATCACCAGTTTCCGGAAGACGGGGAATAAGAAGGACAAGCCTCTGATTCAGCACTCTACAGACCCGCTGTCTACCCAAGTAGAGATGCCCATGCCCCAACCTCTCTTCGATGACCGTTCTATGAATCTCTCCGAAAAAGAGATTATCGACCTCTTTGAGAAGATGATGGTAAGTCCAATAATGTAGTCATCCTTTTGATGGAAGGGTTTGTGACCCCAATACAGTTCACTTTGCTTTGTTATAAGAATGAAGGTTTTCACTCTTGTACTTGATTGATCATTTTAAGGTCAGTGATTGGTTAAGTGCTACTTGCCTTGTTTTTTAGGGCTTAGACACATTGATCGCAAACAACAAAAACCAACAGACATTCTGCCCTCTGTAGAATGAGTTTGACACCCCTAATGGAGCTCCCCTGTGTTGCTCCCCAGTCCACTTTTCCACCACTGTTTGTCTGGAACCATAGATATTTCGAGGATAGAATGGCTATTGTTACTTCTATTTCTGTATTTCCCTAAGGAGGTGCTTTTAGTTCTCCACAGTATTTTGCTAGCTATCTTCGACTGGATCGCTGATCCCAATTGGTTCTCACAGTAATGATGTCATTAAACATTTGTTGACATCTTGCTGTATTTAAACCTTTCTTGCCAAGAAAATGTAGCTGTTTTTTCCCCCTGTTTATTCCCTTAATGTCAATGCGAATGCTTTTGTGTTCCAAACCCACCACATTTATATTTTTTCATAATCTGCAGACAGGGACTTCAGTGCTAAGTCTAAGCCTTTACAGAACAGCACTTACCTGGTTCACTTTGCAGAGTCACAGCTCCAAAATCAGACTGATGCTAAGCATAGAGATCACATTGCTTAGAGAGGCAGGAGTGAACTTACTAGTGTAATGCTGTTGTGACTTTTACCTTTTAAGTTAACTTGACATACATCCCTTTCCAAAAATGTATAGAATTCTTGATTTAATATTATATTAATGCAGATTAATATAATATGTATTTTGTAGTAAAAAATTGCAAATATCTCCGTCTTTGGCTACAACCCTCCAAAACAGCCCCTGCAAGAAAGTGAAATGAACACCAGGAACACTTATGTTCAACATATGATTTCAGTCTCACAATTTTGAAAGCCTTTTTTGTTGCTGTACTGGTAACTTATTGCAATGCAACAGCCTGGCCATGGTTGTTTATTGTTGTTTTTACAATGCATAATTGATCAGACTTGCTCATAAAAAGTCAGTGAAAGCTGGCAGATTTGTTACAGGGTCATACACACTTTTGTAGTGGCACTGGATGTGGACATGTGCCTCCATGCTTTCGTCAAGGGGGATTGAGGAGGAGTGAAAAACTGGCAGTTTTCCTACTGTTATTATTTAGTAAAGTATAATTTATAGTGGCTAGCTTATGAACAACATCTGGACAGTGGAAACTAACAAAGGCCAGGGTACTCGTCCCTTTGTTAGGCAAGCCCACAACTCTCATAGCAAGTCTAGCTGTCACTCTTGACTGAAACAAAAAGTCACTATGTATGTAAACGAAGGCACATTTTCTCTCTGGTTACTATCTCCTAGTCTAACAATACACACAGCCCTCTTTCAGACAGAGCTACAGTGAGCTTCATTAGAGCAAAATGGCCAAAATAGCTTGCAGAACAATGGAAATTTATTTTCTCTTCCATTTTTTGATTTATGTTGTTTGTGACTGCTATTTATTTGTTTAGTCTGTGATCTGCTATTTATGTCTGACCTATGTTTGACCCTTTGTGGTAAGGTGTCTTGTAACCTCTGGTTTACAGTAGGCAGTTGCATTTTTTTTGTGGTGCCAAATCTGAGCTGAAATATTCTGTCCTCACCATTTGCAAACCATGCCTTTCACAGTATGCCTCTTGTTATCACCCAAGTGCCACGTGTCACCACACATTTATACAGACAAGGGCATGTCATTTTTTAGTCACAAACATCCATTCTATACTTTCTGCAGTTAGACCATATCTGGCAACACTGTAAATGGATTTGCTTTTATTCAACATAGTTAACTCCTGGTGGAACAGAAAATTCTGAACGTAGTCACTGCTGAACAAACTAACTGACATGTAAAGAAAAAACAATCGTTCTAATGACTGTACAATTACATTTCAATTATGCTAATACATGCAATGGATGTGATGCCCTTTAGTTGGGTAGCCATGGTGCATGTACTTGGATGCTTTGGCAATGAACTCTCCCATGGAACTCCCTGAGTGAGACTCAACAATGCCCCCTGGTGGGATTCTGCTTGACTTGATGAAAGGAAACTTCATAAAAAAACGTTAGTCAACACTAAAAAACGCTAAACATCAAAAACGTCAAAAATACTTAATGCTGTCCATCTAAATATTCAAAGTTTGCGTGATGTTGGCGTGACGGTTAATGTGTGACAAAATAATCTAATGTCTAGATGCAATTTTATGACAAAGGAGTATGTCCTGTGGAATCAGTGTAATAATGAAGTATTCAAAATTTATTATGAAGGTGTGTTTCATTGAGAGTTAAATGCGCCTAGATAATGAGAACAATAGGAACGTCTGTGTTTAGATTCTGTCTTTCAGGAGGTCACGCTCTGATAACATCAGGAATATAAACTGTTCACATTGACCATCTGTCATGGGGGTGCGGGATGCAATCTGTGCTAGGTAGACACATCCTTCAATGTATATGCCAGGTAGTAACCAGCTTTACCGTGAGAACATTTTGGAACGTTCATTGAAAAGGACAACTGTGCTGCATTATTCCAATAAATACTGAATGTATTTTCTCCCTTGATTTATACGGGTTCTCTATTAGTTACTCACTTTACGTAACCGCTAAATTCTTACAGTCCCAATCGGTCCCAATACTGGCATACTAGTTTACTATATACTAAACAGTATGTACACCATCAACCACAAAGTACGTATAGTATGTAGTATTCAATTTCAGATCCAGACATCAAACTCCCAAAATCTGACATTAATGAGTTAATTCAACAGCAATGTTGCCAGAACTCCACTACAAACCCTCCCAAATGCCATTTTTACTATACAACCCTGTCTGTTAATCGTCCTGCCCAAGCCCATTTTTGCCCGCACACTGTCATTAAAACCAGAACAGTTGGAAGGGAAACTGCCCCATCTGGCCGTACTGATATCTTTCAAAATGTTTTTGTTGCTGCATCTCGTATAGACCCAACTCATCGGCAGTGACATTCGTTACTAACAATTTTTCTTATCGACATTATCGATTTATATTGATTAGCTGTTGCATCTCTAGTATGGGTTAACAGAATGACATTTTAAATAAGTAATTTTTTTGCTTGGAAGTTAGCCACCATCTTTACAAATGTTCATCTCAGTCTCAGACCCATACTGTGAAGCATTTGATCATAAGAGATAAAAGCATAATTATCGCTGTCAGTATTTAACAGCCTTCACCTGCTGGCTCGTCTCTGAAGCTAGGATCTGGTCCCTAGATAGGAGACCAGATCCTGACGGAAATGTTTTTGAAGGGCCAGGCGGGATATACACTTCCCTCTGGGAAGTGAGAGGGATGTTGCCCTGCATAGGGCACTATGCATTCGGGTGGGATGTTAAACGTTTTGAAGCCCATGGATCTTATAGTAAAATAAGTGCTGTTACCCACCCTGTCCTGTTCATAACCTGGAACAATTTCCATCATAGCTACTTAAGCATTCCCCTCATTCCTATTTGGAATAATATTTTACTCCTAACCTCTCTACACATGACTAAGGTATGGGTAGAGTTCTAGCACAAATTGCAATCCAGGTCTGTGGTGGATGAAGCGAGTTTTTTCTTTACTATGTAAAGTGTTTTGAGTATCTCAGTTGGTAGAAAGTCACTATAGATCCAACTTATTATTCTTATTATTTGATTGGTAGTACTAGGTAGTCTGACTAGTCTGTTTGCCTGACTTAAAGGTAATACCTTGATTGGACTTTCAATAACATAAAGGTTATATGAAATGGGTGATGGAAGTGCTAGCCTTGCTCCTTGTTTAGGACTGACTTTGTTGAATTTTAAATTTGACTCGTTCTTATCTCCGAGGTCAATCAGCTTGACAACCCCTGCTTATTACTCCATAGAAATTGGCCCTGGCTTTCAATGTATTCTGCTGGATTGAAAATCTAACAAAAAGCTTTCAACTCATCTCTTTGAAGAAGGCGAGGCTAAATTACGCAGCCTTCAATGCATAGGGGTGTGTGTGTGTGTGTGTGTGTGTGTGTGTGTGTGTGTGTGTGTTTCAGTGTACCTTTTTTTCATACAATGGTTTTTATTGCAGGAGCCAAAAAGATCCTGCTTCTATTCTTTTTTTTCTCATCAGAAGCTGCTCTGCTTTCTTGCCTCAGTGCACCTCATCTACTGACTGTCACTCAGCTCACCTCTCAATTACTGTGTTTGTGTCCACCGCGTTGTGACAGTAAACTCAGACTTCCATTTGCTTGGTGACAGGTGACAGTGAAGGCATGTTTTCTGAGGACACAATGTGTTTCACAAAGAACCTTTGCTGAAAGTGTAATTACAGTAATGAATTGAAGAACATTGAATTTCATATTTGCTTTATGGGCTTTTGATACCTCATCCTACGTGTAGATTGCACAGTTGAGCTGGTAGATATGGACAAAAATCTGTATTGCCTGAACTGATGTAATAAGGAAAAACGGAATACGTTTGTAAAATGAATCCACTGTAAAAAGTAATTTGTTCTTCTAACATTGTTTTACCTTGAATCATTAGAATACTCAGGACTCTAACTCAGTACAGCAATAACAATGTTCCATCTCAACCCCTAAGGTTATCTTTATAAGGAGTAAAAATGTAACCATTTTTGTTTCATAAAGTTTTAAAAGATGTATTTGTCAGGCATTTTTATCCCTAATTGTTGAGATAAGTGAGGATAGAAGAGTGTTTTTGCTGAAAAGCTGTGGACTGGACATATTCTGCATTAGTAGGTCTGCACTGGAGGAAGGTAGGACACTTCTGAACTTTAAAACCCTTATCCTGGATATTTCATGAAGGAATTTCAGTATGTCACGCCTATGAATTAGGGAAAACAAAAGGCTACCGTGTTGTTCAGTGTACATGTAACCAGGTCAAAAATCCATACTTTTGGTTCGCAATGTTTTCACCTAGGGAAACACAGCTTCTTGATAGAACCCAGAGGCTTCAGTATACAGTAGTTAGGACCAGTTTAAAAGTGTTGCCCTGACTGTTCTAACAATTCATAACAGATGAGTACAGTCCTTTTCTGAATCCACTTCTTATATGCACTATGTTAGTACACAGTATCAGGAAAAAATCTGCAGTAGACAGTCTGTATTTGTGGTGTATTTGTAGTTGCATTTCAAACACTTACTTGAATGTGCAAACTTAATTTGAATAATATGACTGTCTCATTTGCGTATATTCCTTAATGTTCTGTTGGAGTTATTTGAATATTTTTTCATGTGATATATGAAAAACCTTACTTTGGGTAGCCAATGGAAAAGTTTTAAAAATATGGAGCAATCACAGTTAAGCTGGAGCTTTTTTGACAGAACATTGTGCTTTTGTGTTTCAATTCTGCAATTTATTTCTATTCTTTTGTGTTGTTGGGTTTTTTTATTTATTTTTACATTCTAGGAGGTAGTAAATCTGACCTCTTGGTATTGTGTTGATTCCCAGAGCAAGTTAAATTGTCACAAATAGATTTATTTTACTGGCATGTTCCTTTTCTTCTCCTTTTAAATTAATTTGAGCCCGGGGTGAATGGTTGACACACACTTCATAGAGGATTTTCTGCTTTCTACAATTGTAGCATGTGGGTGTTAATGTATTCTCTTATATACTCACACTGTTATTGATAAGACCGCACATGCTACTACTATCTGTAGTTACAGAGTAGGATGCAGCGCAGGGCAGGGCAGCGCAGGACAGGGCAGGGCAGCGCAGGACAGGGCAGGGCAGGGCAGGGCAGGGCAGGGCAGGGCAGGGCAGGACAGGGCAGGGCAGGGCAGGGCAGGGCAGGGCAGGGCAGGGCAGCGCAGGACAGGGCAGGGCAGCGCAGGACAGGGCAGCGCAGGACAGGACAGGGCCAGACAGGGCAGGACAGTGCAGGACAGGACAGGGCAGGACAGGGCAGGACAGCGCAGGACAGGACAGGGCCAGACAGTGCAGGGCAGGGCAGGGCAGGGTAGGGCAGGGTTAGAAGCAGAACACACTGAGCTCCTTCTGGCCTGTTAAAACAGCTAGTAGCATTTAGTGTTAGCGTGCTACTGCAGCAGCTGTGGTAGTGTCTGATGTCTGTGTTACAGAACGGGTTTGTTGGCTAATGTAACAGTAGAAGCTGCTGTCTGCCTTGAAACCACATGTACGGCTGTTGCCTCTACTTTTTCCGCAAGCAGAAGTGGATGTTGTGTTTGTTGTGCATCGTCCTTGGGATCTCTAGTCTAGATGTGCACAGCTGGATCTCGGAGTCGGAACCCACTGAAAAAATTAACAGCGATAAATCCTTTGAAATCTCCCGTTCGAGAGAGTGTATTTGGCAAGGAGGCGGCACAGTGTTGGGGTTCTTAATGTGGCACCTCATGCTGGGAAGACCGTGAACAGTGATAAAACACGGACACGCACATTTTCATCACCATTTAACCAGCGGAAAACCCCCTCTTTTCTTATCTGTAGCCCTCCCATAAGCCCCCATCTACCATTAACAATTTACTGTAAAAAAGGTTTGCTGAAGGCTGAGGTGGGTGGGATTGTAACGACCAAAAAAGGGCGCTCCCTGATGGAAAAACAGTGGGGTCACGCCTCCGTCTCATCTTGTCTAGACCACGCCCTCTGGACCACTCGCGGGTCCCCGTGTGAGGGATGTTATTGGAACGACCTTTACTTGCCCGTCCAAACCCTGTGATTTGCATCACACAATCGGGGAGGATGAGATACGAGGGGGGTGGACCCATAGAAATTCAGTAAGTGTCGCCATTGAATCATCACAGAGCTGTGTCCCCAGTGTTGTCCCCATGTGGCACCCTGTCACGCACTGTTATTTAGCATTGTCGATAACATATGATTTCCCTGGCTGCATTCCAAAAGGCTGTATAAGCGCACTGCTTTTGGGCTTACTAATGCAGCATACTGCGGGCAGTATCCAAGGGTGACGTTTTTACCATCATATGGGCTGTTTGACATTATCTCCTATTGCTTTGCCTTCCTGTCGTATTGCCTGTCTGTCTTATTCCGTGTATTTTAGTAAGGGAACGCCTTTATATACAGGTCTTTTTGCAAAGCTTGTATACGTGTTTTGTGCTGCCCACCTTGTAAGAATGAAACACACAACCCTGGCACTTTAAGGGTAATTTCCCCATAGCTCACTTACTTTAGGAAGTCACTGATGTTAGCACTGATACATCTGTGTTATAAAAATGCATCTCCGCAGCACAATCTATATTGTGGAACTTTTTAAAACAATGGTTATTTATAGAACACCAACTTTGATCATGCCCATGTATTGTCCTTTGCCTGGCTGTACTAATTACAAGCAAGCACAAACACTGTGCTCTTTCAGTACCCTAGTGCATGGATGTACCTCTGTGTAGCTATAAAAGATTTAATGGGGAAAGACCATGTGCTGGATACTTCACTGTTTGCCTAAGTGGTAACCTTTAAGGCAATTGCACTGTAGGCAATTGCACAGTGACACTGACATTTTGTACATGCAAAATAGACTACGTTTGCGGTTATCCCGCCTCAGTCGTCAAAAATACCTAAACATTAACAAATGTTTAACAGTAGGAATACATTTTACAATGTTAGTTCTATGAAAGACCCTTACATTTTTGTAATACATGTTCAGTAGCTTCAGTAGCCAGAATAAAAACAAAGTAACTCATTTAGCTTATGTTTAAGCTGTTCTTAAGACCGCTAAGAACATTTCTGTTCATGTATGATATACAGTAGACAGGCAGAGATCCCTACCTATCAAGAATGGTTAGGCAAGTTCTTTTGTCTGTTCTTTTGTCTAAATTGCCAGTCACAGATCTCAACAGTTATTATAGCTTTTAAATCCAGCCAAAACTAGTAAGTTAATTCCCACATCCAAATGCAATTAGTAAATACAATCCTCAATCTGAATTTGAATGCTTTTCACCAGGATATTGGCAAGAAAGGGAGATTAGCTAATACAGATGTACTTTCCTGGTCTCACTGCCTCTCAAATCCTCATTGGTAGTCTACTCGGGTAAAAATGGTATCTCCACGTAAGATCACTTCCAAAAATGTAATAATCTGGAAAGTTGTACAGAGTTGTAGTCTTACAGTGGATATAAAAAGTCTACACACCCCTGTTAAAATCCCAGGTTCTTGTGATGTAAAAGAATGAGACAAAGATAAATCATGTCAGAACTTTTTCCACCTTTAATGTGACCTATAACGTGAACAATTCAATTGAAAAACAAACTGAAATCTTTGAGGGGGAAAAAAAAAAAACTCACAATGACCTGGTTGCATAAGTGTGCACACCCTTAAACTAATACTTTGCTTTAGCACCTTCTGATTTTATTACAGCACTCAGTCTTTTTGTGTAGGAGTCCATTGGCATGGCACATCTTGACGTGGCAATATTTGCCCACTCTTCTTTGCAAAAGCGTTCCAAATCTGTCAGATTGCGAGGACATCTCCTGTGCACAGCCCTCTTCAGATCACACCACAGATGTTCAATTGGAATCAGGTCTGGGCTCTGGCTGGGCCATTCCAAAACATTAATTTTCTTCTGGTGAAGCCATGCTTTTGTGGATTTGGATGTGTGCATTGGGTCGTTGTCGTGCTGAAAGGTGAACTTCCTCTTCATCTTCAGCTTTCTAACAGACGCCTGAAGGTTTTGTGCCAACATTGCCTGGTATTTGGAACTGTTGATAATTCCCTACACCCTGACTAAGGGGCCTTAGTCAGGGTGTAGGGAATTATCAACAGTTCCAAATACCAGGCAATGTTGGCACAAAACCTTCAGGCGTCTGTTCCAGCTGAAGAAAAACAGCCCCAAAGTATGATGCTGCCTCCACCATGCTTCACTGTGGGTATGGTGTTCTTTGGATGATGTGCAGTGTTGTTTTTGCGCCAAACATACCTTTTGGAATTATGGCCAAAAAGTTCAACCTTGGTTTCATCAGACCATAACACATTTTCCCACGTGCTTTTGGGGGACTTGATGTTTGTTTTTGCAAACTTCAGCCGGGCTTGGATGTTTTCTTTGCAAGAAAAGGCTTCCGCCTTGCCACCCTACCCCATAGCCCATTCATATGAAGAATACGGGAGATTGTTGTCACATGTAGCACACAGGCAGTACTTGCCAGAAATTCCTGCAGTTACTTTAATGTTGCTGTAGGCCTCTTGGAAGCCTCCCTGACCAGTTTTCTCCTCGTCTTTTCATCAATTTTGGAGGGACGTCCAGTTCTTGGTAATGTCTCTGTTGTGCCATATTTTCTCCACTTGATGATGACTGTCTTCACTGTGTTCCATGGTATATCTAATGCTTTGGAAATTCTTCTGTACCCTTCTCCTGACTGATATCGTTCAGCAATGAGATCCCTCTGATGCTTTGGAAGCTTTCTGTGGACCATGGCTTTTGCTCTGAGATGCAACTAAGAAAATGTCAGGAAAATCCTACTAGAACAGCTGAACTTTGTTAGTGATTAATCAGAGTCACTTCAAATGATGGCAGGTGTGTAATGACTTCTATTTAACATGAGTTTGAATGTGATTGGTTAATTCTGAACACAGCCACATCCCCAGTTATAAGAGGGTGTGCACACTTATGCAACCAGGTTATTGTTTTTATTTTTTCCCCCTCGAAGATTTCAGTTTGTTTTTCAATTGAATTGTTCACATTATAGGTCATATTAATGGAATATCACACAACTGATTAGGTCAATTGTCAACAGGTCAGTAACATGATTGGGTATTGAAAGATCATTCCAGGGAGGATGGGCCTGTCAGAAGTGAGGATGTGGAGGGGTTCACCACTCTATGAAAGACTGCATGGGCAAATAGTGCAACAATTCAAGAATAATTTATCACAACCTAAAACTCCAAAGAGTTTGGGGATCTCATCTATGGTACACTATCATAAAACAATTCAGAGAATCTGGAGTAATCTCTGTACACAAGGGACAAGGGCGAATACCAATATTGGATGGCTGTGATCATCGGGCCCTCAGGTGGCACTGCGTTATAAACATACACGATTCTGTAGTGGAAATCACTGCATGGGCTCAGGAACACTTCCGAAAACCACTGTACACACTTCCGAAAACCACTGTAAACCACCGCAGCATCCACAAATGCAAGTTAAAACCCTACCATGCAAAGAGGAAACCATACATAAACAACATCCAGAAACACCCCCGCCTTCTCTGGGCCATAGCTCATTTAAATGGACTGAGGCGAAGGGAAAAACTGTCCTGTGTTCTGACGTATCAAAATTTGAGACTAATTTCGGGAATCATGGACGCCATGTCCTCCGGGCTAAAGTAGAGCGGGACCACCCGGCTTATCAGTGCACAGTGCGTGCATCCGTGATGGTTACGGGGTAAATTAGTGCACATGGCATGGGTGATTTGTACTTCTGTGAAGGCACTATAAATGCTGAACAATATATACAGGTTTTGGAGCAACATATGCTGCCATCCAGACAACGTCTTTTTCAGGGAAGGCCTTGCTTATTTCAACAAAACAATGCCAAACCACATTCTGCAGGTATCACAACAGCATGGCTCTGTAGTAAAAAAGTCCGGGTGCTTAACTGCTCAACTGGCGCATTATGAAATGAAAATACAGCAAAGATCCCAAACTGTTGAGCAGCTGCAATCCTATATCAAGCAAGAATGGGACAACATTCCACCTTCAAAACTACGGCAATTGGTCTCCTCAGTTACCAAATGCTTTCAGAGTGTTAAAAGAAGAGATGAACAGAGTGGTAAACATGCCTCTGTCCCAACTTTTTTTAAATGTGTTGCTGGCATCAAATTCAAAATGGGTGTGTATTTTTCAATAAACAACACACTTTCTCAGTTTGAACATTTGAACATTTATCCCTAATTTCAATTAAATTTAGGGATAAATGTTTATCACATCATTACATTCTGTTTTTATTTGAATTTTACACACCATCCCAACTTTTTTGGGGATGGGGTTGGTCATTTGTTAATATATCTGCTGATCACTGTGGCTGATCACCAGTGGGTGTGCAAAAAAGGACAATTGTGACTAATTCAGAACAATGATAGCATTAACACGGAGGCTTTTGTGTAATGAAACAAAACACGACACGTGCAGATCCCTCGCGCCCATCAGTAATCAGACATACTAAAGTTAGGTTTAGCACACAAAACCCATTCCTGTGCTCTTTCTGGGCAATAATGCGTGAAACAAATCTCACTGACCTTGAAATCTCTCAAACATGATTCAAACCACCTAATGTCCCCCCAGTGTGAAATGCCCCTTTAAGTGCCCTGCTCTTCAAAACTGAGCTCACCC